>DWJZ01000450.1:0-32567 GCA_018249125.1 Asbolis capucinus
ATGAACAGGAATGTTTGTTCTGTGTGTCTGGGTGTTTAATAAAAATATCTATTTAAGTATGTATTTAAAAGTATATACGTATGTTTATCAATTATCTGATCAACATAGCACAAGCTAACGCTTAGTTTGGGGTCAGATGGCCGAGTGTGAGTTGTCCAGTATATTTATTTATTATTTATTTTATATTACTATATTAGTTTGTTTGTTAGTTCTTAATCAGACCCACTTCCTCTTACACTCATCATTCATCTCAACCCATCACGGCCCACTATTAAGCACGGGTCTCTTGTCTGAATGAGAAGGTTAAGGCCATAGTCCACCACGCTGGCCTAGTGCGGATTGGCAGACTTCACAAACCTTTATGTTTTTGCAAACTCCCCGGCATGCAGGTAACCTCACGATGTTTTCCTTCACCGTTATTGCGTGTGGCATTTAAATGTTTAAAACGCACATAACTCCCGAAAACTCAGAAGTGTGCGCCCTGGGATTCGAACCCGGGCCCTCTGAGTAGGAGGCCGAAATCTTAACCACTAGGCTATAACAGCTTTTCTTACACTACGGAGCTAAAAGTATGCACTCTATCCTGATGACTATACAATTTTATTGTAAGAATGACCTGATACTATATTCAGGATTGCCTCCAGAGAAGGGAACTCCTCAACGTTAAACAATAGATACGAAATTTTATGTGTCTCTTCGTATTAAGGCTCTATAATTAAAGCTTGCTTTTTTAAATATTTTAATAAAGCCAGCGCTAGGAGGTATACATACTATATTAATCTATTAACCTCAACTAAACTACCATTTTTATGAGAGGATATAATCAATAAAACAACAGACAAATAAGTTTAACATAATTTATTCGCAAAATAATCTTAAATTAATTTAAACACAACAAAATAATATGGCAAGTTAAGGTTAACAAAGACTTCGTCGAAATTATTATTAAATGATTTCCTCAGGAACAATTACTTTCTCGAGGTTACATATAGTTAATAATATAAAATAAACTATCATTTTATGTTTTTAGTCGCTAACTCGGGTAACACAATTTTAAAAAGCGTAAATACGAGTATGTAACATTTAGGAATACATCCATTATGCTTGGTAATTCGTACAAGATCTCTAAGAAACTTGTACAATACAATACTAGTACATAGGTTTATAAGCATTTTAGAAAAGAATACATGGGAATAAATCAAAGATAAAACAATATCAATTTAAGCATAGACAAAAATACAGGTTCCGAAAATTTTAAATTACGCGACAAAAATGGCATAAATCAGTTTTTTGACAGATTTAGCGATAATGAATACTGCCGTTTTACAAAATGTAGATACAATTTTAACATTATTGTAGCAAAAAGTTCTGTATCGACCTTTCACCACAACATGTTGACAAATGTATAGCAAACTGTAGGTATTTGCACAATACAAGAATTTACCTGGCCTATCTAAAATAGATAAATAAATTTTCAGCGCTGAAATTGATGAAAATGACAAAATATTGGAAAGACATTACTGATAGCTCAGGCACGGTCGATGAATATGATATAAATTATCTATCAATCGAGAATGCATATCGTATCATTTGCAAATTAAAAGTTAATAAAATCTATGCAGTTCTAGATTATAAGATATCATTTGAAGATGACAAATATACGTTCCATCTCAAATTACTAATAATGTTATAGTAAAGACAAATCTACGATAAATTACGATTAGCCATAGATATAAATTGCAAAACCAATGTTATAATTTAAATTGGATAATTTTAAAAAGGTATTATGTCTATATCAGTAGAATATAAGATATTACGTTCATATTAAATACTTCCAACATATTCTAAAGAAAGCAGTACATATAGATAGAAGGAACAATGGAGGAAGGAAGGAGGAACTGAAGTACCGATTATTTTCGGCTTTGCTAAAATAGATGAAATGGAGATGAAGTTAGACATCGTAAATTGTACAATAATAACGTCAATGTACTTAAGTACGGAATATAGAAGAACTCATAGAAGAGTGTGCAGAAGAATAGAGAACTAGAGTAGTTTAGAATAGCACACTTTGATGATAATGGTTGGAGTGGATAGTTCTTCCATTTTGATAGTAGGATTAGATCACGGGTAACTACTATTATCAGAACGACGACGGAAAATAATACGGTAATTCTTAAGAGTAACTCTAAAGTTTAATAGTTCTACAGAACACAATAATGTCACAAGGCTTTAGAATAACTCATGAGAATTTCGTCCTTATAATGAAAACAATAAGACCCGCTTTACGCTGTTATTGTTTTCTGTCGTCGATACCGAGAAATAATGTAACGCCATCAGAATTGGTACATTTACACCGCGGAAAGCTTTAAATTTATAATGATGAGATTGAGGTCAGTGATATCGATAATCTGTATTTATTAATACAGATGAATAAATATCCATAGAAACAAAATTAATGTTATAGTTACTCATTGGTATATTAATGTTATAACGTCACTTCCTTTTCGAAACAAATATGTAACACCTCTACTTTGACCTCGGTGCAAATGAACAAATTAAAACAATTACCATTTTTTATTTTAAAACTACGAAATTAGAATAGTCAATATGCAAAACGTATACCTAGAAGGAAATTTCTAGAAATTCCTCGTTTTATGTACGAGATTGAAAATCTGTTCTGATAAAGTACTGTTGATTAGATCAAAATTGAATCACACTTTTGCCACACTATCAAACCAATATTTCACACAAAGTCTCCTAGTCCCACGCGTGGTAATTTAATTGGGCTTTTGGACGATTTAGCCAAACCAGAAATGAAAATAGACCCTTTTATCGCAAATGATCACATCACCGACATATCGCATAAGAATAAATACTCTCTACACAATAATAATATTAAGTACATTACACACACGCAATATATGCATAGAGTCTCTTTCCCTAACAAATGATGTTCTAGATCGCACCATTGTTTATAATATACATACAAGACCTTATACCTAATATTCCTAGTAATACACAAATTTCTAAGCATAATTTAAATGCTAAGTATGTACAATTTATTCTCTGTCAACTGCTTTAATAATGTACATCTTAATAAATGCCGTCATACACGAACTTCTTGAAGGTGTCAAATAGCTTCAAGTTTTTTTTTACATTTAATTAAATATAGGCAATGCACGGACAGCCGCAACCGTTCTGACTACTTCTTCCTCTTTCTACTCTGTGCAACTTATATTACGGTTGTACGAACGCACCTAAAACTTGAAGCTTACTGCTGCAAGAGGTCTGTGTACGGCGACTCAGAAATATCACTATACTACTAGAGTATTAGTATAAAATACAGAACTAAGCGGAATGGTGCGCGAATATTTAAATACAATGATCTGTTTTTGTTTGGAATAAATAGACGAAGTCACGATGTCTTTATACATTAATGGCTCTTTAAATAAGTATCTATCTAAACATTCCTTATTACAAAATAAATTTATAGCATGCAGGATTTAAGACACTGACGAAATGTACATAAGCAGAGTACAAACCTGATTTTAGGGACATTCAACTATATAAACATGAGACATCCATCCATCCATAAATATATCCTACTTCATTAATTTCTCGTGGCACTTATTTCTACATTTACTTCATTAAGTTAATTTCTAGAAGAATTATTTCTAATGAGAGGTAATATTGTTTTTTAATAATATCGAAATTTATTACGCTTATGTCTTTTTTTGGCATTAATAACAAAACTACGATTACAAAAAACATTGGGGATTGCGGTTTAGAGATATTTAAAAGTTAGATTTTTAAAATGTGACTTAATTATACAGTATTAAAAGTATACCTAATGCCACATCGAAAATTATCTGATACCAAAATAATAAATATGTACAAATTTATAATTAACACGCTTTTACTAGACCGACCCTTTAATGAGTATAACTTGTCAATTCTAAGTATGTATATGGTAACATTCCAGATCGAATTTGCACCGAGTAGACAGGTATGTAGTAAAGGTAAATATGCAGTCTAGCAACCTTTATTTTACCCAATTTAAGTTGTTGTATTGGGCTTATTAGGCTTAACTAGAGCCATCCTTTTGATCTCGTGAAAACGTGTTTTTAGTTTTAAAACAATTTTGTTTCGGATCTGCACATTCGTCGATGAATTACCCACCCACCTCCACCGCTCGCGCGCCGTACTTTGTGTCATTAATGAGCACTGACAAGACCGCAAAGCGTAGCGTCATCGACAAACATGCAGAGTCGTTGTATTCGTATATAAAGAAAACAGGGTATCTTAAATTTATATGATAATTAAATTGTACTTTGTATATTGAGCATCACCCCGTAACATATATTCATTAAGTCATTAGGTATATAAGTAAATATAGGCGTTAATCAAATATACTCTCCTGCAACCCTTGGCCATGATACTTCTTCCCAAAGATGTGAAGCATACTAGATGGTAGCCATTTTGTACCAGCCTATGGGAAGCACAATACGACAATTGTTTTCTGTTCAAAGAGCAAGGTTTTGGAAATCAATTCGCAACTTAGTAACTTCTACGTAATTAGTCGAACAAATGTGACCACGGGGTAATTATGATTACGTTTTATTGACAGGCTACAACGAATATGCGTATTGTTGTTGAAAGATTTCAAAATTCCAAGGTTTGACACCTCGCCTGACGGGAGAACTTTTCCAATCTGGTGACCCCTAGAACACATTTCTCTTGAACATCGACAGCGAGATCTTACTTTACAGACACTTCTCACCTGGATGGATAACATTCGCACTTCTCAACCCGCAAGCTCAACACGGGTCATCACATTACACTGGAGTCTCTGTTCCTATTCCAGCTATTGCCCAAACTACACGAAAGGCTGCAGTAACATCAGCGAGGTGTCCAATCAGTCGTATCAACTTCACGTCTCAACCACAGACAGAGTACATCGGCAGTGCCCAATCACGTCACATCTCGATAGACCAATATAAAGGGACATAAGTAACATAAGAAGCATGGACGCTGACATCTGGTAGGAGCAGAGATGTGATTTGACGGCATCGCACAATACGTCACACGCTTACGTCACAGACCAAACCCCCCCCCCCCCCGTATATTGTTCTTTCAGCGCAAGATATTACGTTAATCAGCGATTATCCATCCTTTCATTCCGGTTCCTGGGCTCCTATATGAACAATAAGCATACCCACTAATTACGAATGCCTGGGATTACTTCCTGTATCGGTGTTCCTGTCCGATTATAACATGGGCATCTTTTGAACGAAAATGATTAAGAATGAATGAATTGTCGTCAAACACTAATGGAGAGTATACCTATTAAACAAACATTATATCCCGTGGTTCCATTTAGTACAAATTGTCTTAGCATTTTCTAATGTAAGTAGTTCCATCCTGTCCTATCCTATTTAATTACATTAAATGTACAAAATCACTTTTACTTGCTGTTTAAAAAAATATAATTTCAAAAGTTTATAATGTTACCCGGGGTAAATGTGACAATAAGGGGCAATTTGGTTTACTAAGTTACACTATTCACTATCCAGCAGATGACGAGCGAAAGGAACTTAACGCCACGCCTTACCATCATGTCTGTGCCCTGGTAATATTAATACTTTTATGTTTCAATATTATTCTATCAGTGACTCATATTCACATCACTTAAAGTCACTATTCCTTAAAAACTACGGCAAACATGTTGTTTAGCCTTGATAGTGAGGACATCGTACGCCTTGGAAATTGTACAATTATTATGATAAATATACATATATTACAATAAAAGAAATTACATATGTACTTAACCAGGCCTTGAATAATTGTATCCCCTGCTGACATATAATATAAAATTTAATATTTTTCACGATTGTTTAGGACTTCAGCACAAGGCTGTGCACTGAAAAAAAGGTAGATGGGGATGGAGTTGATGCGATACTTAATGATAATCTGGCCCAGGTGGTGATGGTAACTTAGGCTCAATCCGTTACTGAAACACCTCTACCAATGGGCGTACGCCAAAGATAGAACAAAGATTCTAGTGTTGATGGAAAATTGTCAGATAGAGGATCAAAAAGACAAGACCTGGTATTATAGAATAAGATGGAAGGTAGAAAAATGACATTTAGGTCATGGTCAACCGTAAGGCAACCTAACCTAAGCTGTCACATGGTGAGTCGAAAGTCGAATTGATGTATTGAAGAATACCGAGTATACATAACACTCATGGCCTCGCCCGAGTATACACCCACTACTCAGATTGGATATAGCGTACAAGCATACATTCAATATAATGTTCACATATGTACATGGAAAGCGAAAGTTTTATCGAAGAAAAGGAGAAGATATGATGGAACTGGAACCTTCAAGTTTTAAAGTGTATGACGTGAGTTTGGGATCAATGATTCGGTAGAAGTTGAGCCAAAAGTTAACCCCATGTTGATAAAAGCTGGAGAGAAGCAAGTAAAATATATCACGGTTATTGGTAGAACCAATTTTGGGGCCATGCCGTACCGTGACACAAGGAATCAATACCGCTTATGAATATGAAAGATCTGATGGTAAGGTACCATGTATTTCTCTGTTGTTGTTATTGTCTTGTATTAAACGGAAGGGACGGGGTAAATTCCTGGTCATGGCAAAGATGGCCACATTATGAGTTCCTTGCATTGAAATTGGTAATATCACAAGTATTGCCAACTACCGAATTCAAGGAACCCCAGCTATTTTTAAATATGGTAGGTTGCGTACAATTTTGAGGATGAACTCCGGGCGTAACCATAAGCGATACATAGTAAAATGGAAAGATATAACTGTATAGAACATGGAAGATAGAAAGCTTATTATTTACTACATCTAATTATACAAATATACAAGATCGAGCCGAAACACGAAATCACTATTAATGGAATCGGAATATTCAAGAAATACGAGGAAATAGCATTTTGATCTGTACTAATTTATGACAATTTGAATGAATCATGTCAATGTCGAATATAAGAATTATAAGAATGGATAATCCTACAGACTTAGCGTGGACCAACCGACTCAAATTGGTTCACATTAGGCCATTGTGTGTTACATACAAGTTAACTTAAGACTTAAAACTAACTAACCTAACATACATAACTATTGTGTTATGGCCATAATTTCTCAGCACACACTAACATAAACATAAAACAAAAAATAGTGCTCATCCTGTATTACACATTCATATTAATCAACTTTAAATATAAAGGGTGTACAATTCTAACCCTTCAAATGAAAATTATTTCTTTTAACAAAAAAAATCTGAACTTCGATAAATTATATAAATTTTAAGGCAATTTTAGCAATAAATATAGTATAATTTCTAATTTCAATGGTATTAATTTATCCTATTTTCAATGGTATTTTCTTGCATTATGACTAATTTCCCGTAATGTACATACATATATAAACAATCACCTTATTATCATTTCAATTATAATTATTAGATAACTACGCGATATTGAAAGCTATTCGCATAAAATTAAATCTATTATTTTAATATTTATTAATAAAAATAATATACGTATATAACTAGCCTATTTTTTATACCTTTACACAAATATCATTCATTGCCTGTTTACAATCCTTGAACGTAATGTACAAAATTATCAATTTATATACAAATATAGGCTATAAAAGTTTGTAATTATTAAGCAAATTTAAAATTATGTTAAGAAATGTATATTATAAAATAATATTAATTAATGAAAATAATCAAATTCATCAAAATCATGAAAGTGTCGTTGTAGAAAAAGTAAACTAATTATTTTTTTAAAACTGTTTAAATATTACGTGTCAATGCGTGATTTATATATACAATTCTGTTAAAATCACGAGAATTCTTAATTACTGTTTGAAACGGTTCTTCAGTTTTCATCATATTGTACATTTCGATATTATTTACTAGTAATAACCAAAAAGACATTAATCAGAAAGACAACTGAAATAACCGAAAAAGCAAAGCAATCATTTCATGAAATTTAAAATTTCATAAAATTTAACTTTAATTTTAAAATCTGGAAAAAAATAAAGCACACTATGTAGACAAATTTTATCGTTTAAAATAATTTCAAATTTTAATTATTAAAATGTATAAAAGTGACTTATAAGTAATAATTTAATAATTCATGTAAGGTTCAGTTATTTAAGCACATAGGGAAAATTTACTTAGAATTTTTGTCTACTTTGCTTTTATCAATGATGTCGAGATTGCTAATAGTAGTGGCGTTGGAAACTAATAAAACAAAGTAGTAGTCCTAATAGTAACATTTACCCTAGATGTCTAACTTACATACAAAAACATTACAAGTATTATTTTATTACCTACTCGTACATTATTATGACCATAATATTAATCAATTATTAATAAGTACAAATTACCAAATTTTGAATTGATTCGAAAAAGATACTATACATACTACATACACGAAAAGGTACCTTATTATAAGTGTTTAAATTATTATAACATCGGAAGAACTGCGGTTTTTCTTAGTACACATAC
This sequence comes from Asbolis capucinus, assembly GCA_018249125.1. Lineage (NCBI taxonomy): Eukaryota > Metazoa > Arthropoda > Insecta > Lepidoptera > Hesperiidae > Asbolis > Asbolis capucinus. The sequence goes on from DWJZ01000450.1 coordinate 8,552, forward strand.
ATACATGCGCAAGCTTTCTCTCTCTCATACATACGCACACATCATACATACATATACTACACGCGTTCACACAATATATGCTGTCAGAAACACACACGGACATATGCAATCAAAACACACGCGCACACACGCACAAAAGTACACCTACAAGCACACACTAGGATACACAAGTATTACAATGTACACTGTCGTGCAAGATTACGCATTTTATTCTCTTAAAATTAATAGATCCGTATTATACCGTTGCGTGGCTGCGTATTCAAATTTACATTTACCGTAATAATATAATACAATATAATAATTAAATAAAAGCCTTATATCCAAATAACGTAGTATTATGGGCTTCAATTTTAATACGTACAGAATTATTTTGGAAAATTATTACAGATCAGTGGTTCAAAAAATCAAATCAGTTCAAACTAGTGTAGTTTGGGGTTAAGCGAAAATCAGTAATAGTTAAAGTTAAAATAATCGTTACCTAATTGATAAGCAGCGTTGAAAAGCAACAGAATTAAAAATAGCCAGAGTTATTAGGTTATTGCGGGACAATTCTGACTTGACTGCGGTTTCCATTCCGCTTTTAGTATTGAGGTATTAAAGTAATATTAAATAGATAGCAAAAAACATCAAACATCAATATTTGGCGCTACAAACCAAAACAAAATCCGCAGTATCGACACACTTGCCCCCAATGACTGATTTAACAAATTAACCAAAATTTCATTTTCTTTACTGTTCAGCGGCTGTTTTCAAGTGCCATCCACTCATTACTGACGCAATATTAAACACGAGTTTCTTTTCTACGAGGTCTAGAGCATACTCCACCTGATCCTCCTGATCCTCACATTGGCGGAGTTAGAGGCGACCCGAGTGTCGGAAGTTTTTAAGCCGCTCGCAGACCTCCGACTGACAGAACAGTGCGACGACCGCTATCTAACGACAACAACCGAGATCTTATATCGGCTTGCTTATATCGCTTCAACTAATCCTGGCAAGTAAATTTTATTAATTGGGTGTCGTAATAATTGGGTCCGACTAAGAATAAAAATAACCATCTACGACAATTGACCTCGTAACCATTACCATAAGCCGGTTAGGCAGAGTCAATAAAGAACAAAACCTGCTGTACTTTACAAACAAGCAAAAATATTTTACAACATTAATATAAAATAAAACATGAAAATAAATTAAAATTAATAATTACATTCTGTAAACCTAAAATACTTTTGAGAACAAGTTTCAATAATTTCCTGATCGCAATTCGCAAAGTTTTTAATTTAACTTCTGCAAATAAAACTGAATTTTGTTGGTAGTCACAAGTGCCAACTATTTTCAAACAAAACATTTGAAGAAGTAGGTTCAAAATTAATGAACGTTATGTAAACTTAATGGTTTGACAGTAACCACAAATTAACCTATTAGACACCGTTTCTAAGGCGAAATGTTTCTGACAAAACAAAATGTTGGACTGGACGATCTTATAAGAGAAAGCACACGCGATGTACCGCTTAATAATTGTGATTCTACGGCGCAATTTTGAATTGACCAATCACCGTTCACAATGCATAATGCACGGTGATTGGTGATTGGTTCAACACTCCCCGCCACTGCCTCCTGTCTGTCAGAATGTTTTTGGTAGTCGATTAGAACAAGAGGTGTCTCGTAGGCTAGGTCATGGTTGGTGGGAAAAGTCATAAAGTGCTGACATCATGTACAGTTAAGGTATGAATACTAAAAGCATCGCCGGTTGCAGACGAATAATCTGTCTATAGTCATTGCTATGAAGCAGTTGCAGTTGTCTTTTGCGGTACCAATCGCCAGTCGTACGCTTCCCCACGAATCAAACATGCTGCCATCTCACATGATCCCATTAGTCGCCTCTTACGACATCCAGGGATCCCAGGGAGTGGTGCAATATTCTAACCCGGCACCACACGGGGAAGGAATGGCACTTATAGTCCTATAACCCAACGCCATCTGGATATCTTCATCTACAAGCAATACTAAAATCTCACGTAGAAATACAATGAGATTTATTTATCCATCCTACCTACTGTTTACGAACGCTCTTGTCATGAATTTCTTTCGGACGCTATATTTACATATCCCCACTTAGCCCAACTGATCTTTACTTCAAGCAATAAATGTAATGTAAATATGCAACCAAATAGTTTCTACATTGTATACACGAAATAATTAAGTTATCTGTAAATTATACTTATTTACATACTACTGTCCCTTTTAACACGATTTCGATCAAATGTCACTTCAGTGAATTATATTTTACAAATTCTTAACCTTAACGCTAATTTGAGTGTTTGGATAGTATTCAGTACCAATTACAAATGTCAGGACGACAGAGGCGAAAGTCGCTTGTTTTTCTGCAAATAGTAAAATATTGGTATGCAGTCTTACTGTTCTTTCGCTACTGCAAAATCTACGACCAATGTGAGCTAGACGAAATAGCTAGAAATATATGAAGGTCTTCCTTTGATTAAAAATATTGCAGAAATAACGTTAATCATGCTTTAGTTGAACCCTTTAGCCTCTATCAGTCCAAAAACAAATATGATTAAAATAAAAAAACGGACACACATATATAATTAAAAATAATTAATTAAATGCAAGTACTAGGACTTGGTGAGACGTCCACAATGCTAATGTTTATTTACAAATGATATGGCTCTCTACCTCCAAGACATATATTTACAAATGTTGTATGTATTAGCAAAATCTTTGAATTATACAAAAATTTACAATTTCAATACAGGATACAATAATATTTTAACGACTTAGGCCGTCGCACAGAGACTACACACCGACAAGTTTAATTTCCAATTTAATTGTATGTTCGCATTCTACATTTTGTGAACTAGAATTCAGGAGCAAAGCATATAATAGCGAAAGCGAAGACGAATAAGAAAGAGAAGAATACTTAGAACATGATAATACATCTTAAGAAGTAGACCATTAGATAAGAGAAGAAGAGATGTTCCTAGATCATAATAAGTACGCGAAGATTTAATAACAAGTATGATATAGTATAAGATATAATTTGAAGATGATTAATAATTATCATATAAAGATTAGCTTTACAAGAAATTTCATATGTTAGTCTAAATAAGAGTGGAGGAAGGAGAGAATAGGAGAGATTTTAATGAGAAACAAAATATAGTTGATGGATACTAAGAAACTATTCACAACTATGAATAGAACCGTATGAGAAGTTAAGATTGTCTTAGAAGAAAATGACAACGCCTTAGAAGGCAACTACGACAATATAGAAGGAAAATATACAGAAGATAGCGATGTAAACCTAGTCTTTGGACCTATTCCTGAAACGACCTATGATAGTAAAATGACTAGGTCGCAGAATATCTTTGAAATGCCTCATTCCGCAATAGCCCTACTTCTAAAAGGACCTTATAGTATAGATTCGCAATCGTCTTACATTTAACTAGATCATGGGGAATGACATTTTATGGAAAGGTATTTTAAAGTATGGATCATTTTGGTCAAGCGTCCTTAGATAGGGCATTCAGGAAAATTAACGCTTTTTAGGGATAAGGCATTTTACGCATAAGTCCTGAATATTTCCTAAGCCCGAAGTGTGATGCGTGAGTGAATGTGCGTAAATAACACGATGTGTAAGAATGTTTCTTAACTTGCACTAATATTAATAGAATCGTTAAGAAGCGAAGACTCGACGAAGAAAAACAATCCTTAAAGAAAATATTTACAGAGATGAAAATAAATGAAATCTTTGGACCTAAGTAAAACGACTTATGGTAGCAAAATGACTGATTCGAAAATGTCTTTAAAATGCTTCATTCCGCTATTACCCTATTCGTATAAGGACCGACTCATACAAAAACTTTTTCGATTTTGCCTGATATTTACCCAGACAATGGTGAGGGTACAATTCTAAAAATATGCAGCATTTCAAGTGACTAATAGGTCCTTTTACTAATGAGGCATTGAGAAAAAAGGGCTTTATTTTCGGGTAAGGCATTTTGCGAAAAGGTTCAGAGTAAGCCTTAAGCCCGGATGTATGATAAATGAATGAATCTACGTAAATGACATGAGATTGAGTATAGCTAGGGTAAAAGTGTTTATTAGAATCTTAAGACTTCAGAAGACTAGTTCAAAAGTAGCAGAAAATGACGATATCGAGTTAATTTACCACATGCTTCTACTTCAATTATTGAAAATACAAACCTATAACAAAATGTTATAATCACATTGTGATGGATTACTCAACTCGAGAACAAGTTAGTTGGCTGCACGGTGCGACTGCCGTAAGGCTGTTTTCTGATTGTGATAAATGTTTCTTGATTATTTTCAATAAGATCATTTCAATTCAATATTTTGAATAACAATGTTTAAGAAACGGTACCTATATCTTATGAAGGCATCATATGCGCTTATCATGACTATAAGAATTCGGTCTCAATCAGCTCCCCAACGTTTTACATAAAATGCCATTGAGAGTTAGCACGTAAACCCGTCATTAATGAAAGTTCCATGTTGTTAAAGTATCAGTATAGCTTTCAAGGCTCCAATGCAATGGTGCAAACATTTGCAGGAGTCTTTATTTCGGAGGTGACAGACGACAAACAGCAGAAGCTCAAGAAGTGCCCTGAAAAGGCATCCGAGCGACGTGTTCTAATCGAGCTGATCAGGAGAGATTTCCTTTAGCCAGTAGTCCTTACACAATAAATTAAAACTGAATGCCATGGCAATTGCAAGCATCAGTCCTTGACTTGGTCGGTGGTTCAGCTGTAACGGTCAAAGTTAGTACTATTTTCCTCTAAAGCATACTGTAGAGCCAATGAAAGGTTAAATGACCCGAGTGCCACATTTGTTATGCCACCTGAAAATATCTGACAGTGAAGCTGTCATGAAATATTGCCACTAGAGGTAGACAATATAAATGTCGAACATGTCGAATCGTCAATGATGAACGACAAGAATTAAAGCTTCAGGCAATCGAAGGCCTTCATCCGAAATCTCTCTTCTCCTTAGACCCAAGCACGAATGCAACCAGCAGAAATGGAGCGGTACTACTATTTTCAAAGGATACCATACGGTGGAATCAGTTTAAATATGTTATGAATTAGATTATGGTATTTTAGCACGTGGGAACCGTGTATTGACACTGTCAAGAACAGTAAGGACCCATAAATATAAAAGACAAGTATGAACCCTGGTATTTAAAAATTATATGGTTATCAATGGAATAATTAATAAAGTGACTGAGATGAAAGAAGAATTGGAATGAAGTTCTAACAAGAATAGTTACGGAAACTTGTAGGAATGTAAGTTATTGATGTGGTTTTCCACAGTCGAGACACGATTTGTTTACTTATACCAATATTTCGACGTACTTGCATGGATCATGGGCACGGTAACTGAATCGATTATAGTTACGACTTACGTCAAAAAATCGGTATAACAATAATGAAATCGTTAAAATCCTTTTCACATTTAAAATTTTAGTACCCACAACTACATCAGTTTGAAAATGTTATGTTTTTAAAAATATTTTGAATACCAAAGAAGTCGATTAAAATTATGATCTATTTCGATTCGATTCATTTATATCCATGTGTTTTTGGTTAACTGAAATCAACAGATTTAGATGACTTAAGACCGAAATTATAGAACCGACAGCTATTTAGTCAGAATGTGTTTTTTTTATATTTCGAAGATTCAAAAACTTGAAAATGATGCAATTTGGAGTTCATTAACTTTGAATTTTGAACATTAAGAATTGCCCAACTTCAAAATGTTAATGAATAAAATCTTATTGAAAATAATCACAATACTGTAAAATTTAATATTAGGCACGAAGGTATATTATAGTTATTTTAATCTTGCATAGCAATCCTATAATACAATACAAAAAATACAAAATGTTATTTCTAAGTTTCCAATAATATTGTAACTAATATTTTTAGTTACCTTATAACTAGTATCTATTATTTTTGACTTTTTCTTGACTGATGTTTGCCTATATTATACAATTTTTTTCTTAGCCTTAATCTACATATAATAATTTTGGAGTAACATAAATTGCTATAATTTTTATTGCTTTACCAGAAAAATAAATGAAGTGGGTTTAAGTTGAAATATGCACGTAAAAGAGCTGAACTACCACCTCTTAGCGCAGCATTATTATAGGTTTAATGATATAGCATTAGCTTGTAACAATACTGTGCTTAGGGATAGTGGTAAAACCCCAGACAAAATAGAATCAAACATGAAAACGAAATGAAAACGAAATAAAGCAACCTACTGTTATTTACATCTAAATTAATTTTCATTAAACGTTCTAATTACAGCTAAAGTTACTTAAAGGAGCTAAAGTAAGTCTCAGGGTCAACTATTTGTACATCGCCCTTCAACATTTACTTATTTATCATCCATCACATACACACACAGTAACATTAGAAAATTCTCACAGAAATATTCTTAAGTTTCCTGTAAAATGACATTGCAAGTTCTAGCTTCATAAATGGCATATCGCAAACCATTTCTTTTTCATTCCATAAAGTGCTTGACCACGACGCTGCATGATGGTAGATGCTAAAGCGCACTAACTTAGCAAAAGCCTATCCACTCTTAACTTTTATTATTATTTAGATAAAAGGGTTTTTCGACATTTTGCTACAGATTGCCAACAGGAGACTTGATAAATACAATAATTAAATAATTCTAAGCCAATTTCAACCACGATGTTAACCCGCTTTCTCATATGCAAAGGTCACGATGACCACTCACCAACACGTAACTCGTCTGCTAAACTCTGGTCAATATTGTTATACCTACTCGTGAACCAAGAATAAGTTCATTGATATGCTTCAACCCATGAATGGCCCACTATTGAGCACTGGTCTCTCCTCATTCTAAGAAGGCCTAGAGTATACTCCACCACGCTGCTTCAATGCGGATTGGTTGAGGGGTTAGTGGCCAAGTCAAGTGTCCTAAGCCTTTATGCCGCTCGAAGGCCTTCGACCTGTCTATGTCTATCGATAACAACCGGGACCGCAGGCGTTACGTGCCGTCCGATGCACGGAAGCGTTCATGGCTTTTTTTGCAATTGGCAGTCACCCATCCTCCTACCGACCGCACCCGCTGTTGCTTAACTTATTAATTTGCCAATCGAAACTAACCACTGAGCTATGAACACTTCACTTCAAGTTCATTCGTATGCTTTGTTAAAAACCTAATGAAACGAAACACATTATCTATATATAACTTCTATAAATAAAAAATATAAAGCTGGAGAGTTTGTTTGAACCCGCTATTCTCAGGAACTATTGGTTCGAATTGAAAAAAAATTAAGTATCAGATAGTCCTTATAGGCAACGTTATATAGAAGCTGAACATTATTAAGGAATTTTACAAAAATGGGAGAAAATATATTTTTAGGGAACTAGAAAGAGTTTTACTCAAATTAACGCGGGCGAAACCGCGAGGTACAGCTTTAAATTAATATATAGAAGAAATATAATATGAGAGAAGGAAGAAAAACAGATAGATTCCTAAGTAACAGTGAATTTTATAAACCTTTGTGTTGGAAAGGTGACACATGAGGTGAGACAGGACATAGGAGATCTTCCGCAGTCAGAACATTTTTTTTTACTTTACATAAAAAAATTTAGTTAGCGCTTGACTAAGATCCCACCTGATGGTAAGTGGCGACAAAGTCCTCGATGATAAAGCGCACTAACTTAGTAGAACCGTAGGCGTTATGTATCGTTCGAAAGTAAGAAAGCGTTCATGGTTTGTTTTGCAGTGAGCGGTCACCCATCCTTTTGCTGACCGCACCTGCTGTTGCTTAACTTTTTCATTCTCTTTTTCTGAAGACATTTACATTGTAATCGAAGCATATTAAAAACATACGAACTATATAGAACGCGTATACATAATCAGTGATACAGGGGCGTCGGGTTCAAGATATGATGTCAAAAGTTTCTAACGTTACTGTAGTAAAAACTACCTAATGTTGTCAACAAGAAGCTATACTAACCCTTTCTTACACAATAACTTTATTTTTACGTAGAATAAGTTAATGCTTTAGATAGTTCCCCTCTGATGGTAGGTTGCGATGATGTCTAAGATGTTGGACACACTAACTTAGTAAATGCCTATTCGCTCTTCAACACTAACTTAATTCTCCAGTCTTCTTCCATTTATCCACACCAAAATTTGTACAGCTTCTAGTTGCGCGAGGTGAAAAAATATTTGATTATTTGCTTAATGTTACACTAACTTTGCCTACATCATGGAATATCAATTTTGTCTATATTATTTAGAACGTCTTTAGAACACTTTACATTTTTTAATTTCAGATTTTATCAGTTGCAGTCAACATTTTTTTTTCATTTTTTGTTTTTTACCATAAATAAGTTAGCGCTTGACTACGATCCCACCTGATGTTAAGCGGCGATGAAGTCTTCGATGGTAAAGCGCACTAACTTAGTAGAAGCCTATTCACTCTTGTCACACCTACACTAATATTATACTAATTGAATGAGATAATCTTTGCGCCACTTTTCAAATATATATACATTTTTCCCTTAACTTTAACCAAATAAACACTATTTTAAACACTGTATTATGAATAATCCAATATTAATACACCGTTATATATACATATATATATTTTCTTATTACGCACATAATTTTCTTATTACGCAGAATTAGAGCATAAAAGACCTGTCAAAGTATTGCCTATAGCCTTTTCAATATATGTACATAGATGTTAAATATAGGCAGCTACTTAACCTAACATAATCTAAAAATACTTAAAACTGATTGATTGTCGATTTAGTCCATTTTTTAAATGTACACTTAACATTATACTTAATATACAACTTCAATAATGTACAATATTATAAATAAGTTACATAACGACAACGGAAAACAATAAGGGCGTAACTTCTAAGCATTACTGTAAAGAGTTACAACTTTATCGCTTTTAATCGTCGATATGAACGCATTATACCTCTAGATTATATATAATGTTGATATGCTGGATATATAATAAGATAATGTTTAATTTTGCGATCTGAACTATTTATATAACTCGCAATGTTTGTCTACGTATCTATTTAAATTTCTGTCACTTGGTACTCTTCGCGTTTTGTTATGTACACCTTATGTAATTCTATGAGTATACTATCAAGGCTAAAATTGCTAGCTACAACGGCAACTTGTACAAATATACAATTAATCAAGTAATCGTTTTTGATCTCTTCTCAGAAATAGTCCTTACTTCCTAACTCGATACTTAGAAGGAAAACTAAACATAACTGAAAACATGACAAACTTTCAAAAAGAAGATAAAGAACTCAAAATAAAATAAATGCTATTGAAAATTAATACCTAAATAGCAAATTGAAATGAATGGTATATAAGAAATCATTCCAAATTTGAGTTAACTCACAGTGCCTAGACAGGCTATTCAATAATAGTACTAAGTCGTGGAATATTTTTATTGTGAATATAATTGTAAAAATAAAATAAAAAAACCATAAAAAAAATGTCAAATGAGTACTGATATAGTACAAAACTATTTCCAAGCATAGCAATATCATAAAGCACAACGTGGTATCATTAGGCACTGGCAGGTAGATAATATAAAAGATATACATTTTATAGGGAATGTTAGTATTGTTATAGCAATGTTAAAATAAGGTAACATTTTATAGGTACCGGGTTTTTTTTATTTTTTTCACAAAAACGTTTTGTAATTATTGTAACTTCTTTGACGTAAACATTTATAATCACTTAGACAAGGGCAAAGAGATATATCTAACAAAAACATAAAAAAGTGAAATCTCTAATCTATTGAACAGAGATTCATGCATGGAAAAATCGGATCCTATTAAAATTTTGTTAAGGCACAATCGCTTTTATATAATTAATATATTTGTTAAACTATTTAATTACAGTCAGAAAATCATGCGATATTTTTAACAAGTTTTAACATATTCTATTTTTTGGTGAAGACCGTTCTTTGGCGAGGCACTGGGGCTTTAACGCAGCAAATTTTTTTCTTAAGTAACCGAAAAAATTACTAACCTTAATATAAAACAAGAATTAAATGGCAAGAAATTATTAAAATAAATTTACTCGCAACTAATAATTACTTAATTATTTTTACTCTAATTATAACCTAATTTTCACACTATGTTTATAAATTTTAAAAGACATGCAAATTATTTTTGTTTTTTTTTTATATTTTTATAAAAAAGCTACATACCTTTATAGCTACTTAAAAATATATACAGCCATTGTTCTTCTTAAATACAAAATATACGAAGCTTTGCCTAACATAGCCTAAAATATAACATAACCTAGTTTTATGTTCTACAATAGTATTAGAACCTAAACTTATCTATCTGAGGTGGATTTATGTAGGTTGTATTAAGTATTTTGATCCTATTGTGACATATTTATAATGTAATTTATAAAAACTGTATATTTGCCAAGAAATTATTCATTCTAAAGATGATGTTACATTTTTTTTCTATACTAACCAAATATTTTTAAGATATTTTAAGTTATTTCAGAACCTTTCCCTTCATAAAACATTGTCAATAATTTTAAATGAGTCTTTACAATTACTTATGTACATGCTACTGTATTTTTTTTGTCATATTGTTACATTTATCTGACCTTTTACATTTTCTTTGTAATATACATACATACAAACATTCATACAATGATGACAAAAATCATAAGGCTTTTAGTAGACAAAAAACTAATTTTGAATACAATTAATGAAAGTAATACCAATGTGTTACATATGTATAGCATACAATTAAGGATTCATATAGGTATACATAAAATGATTAGATTTGAACCATGAAATCACAATCAAAATTACAGACACTCGCTTACATAGAAAACAATATATAAATCCTATAAAGTCAATAAAATTATTAAAAAATATATATATATTTTTTTAATATTTATGTTTCAATTGTTTAATAATATTTTCAAATCTCCCTTTAAAAAAACCTTTAAAGTAATTGAGGTCATTCCAATGACCTTAAGTATGATGCTTCTGTGTAATTGGACTGTGGCGAAGGCATTAGTAACTTTCACAAGAGAACAGATTTAATTCAGAATGCATCAGAATCGGTTGCATATCCTTCAAAGAACCAAAAACAAACCGCTGTATAGATTTTTGTCAATCATCATCATCCAACAACACCTCAATCACACAAACAAAAAACAATCACACACTTTACATGTCTCGAAAACACACACAATCATCCATGTTAAACTTATAATCAGAGAAACACGCACTCAAACACACGCACACACAACTAAACCAACCACGCAGTATAACACAAAACATATACTAATAAAGTAATGAGAATTGTAAAGAATAAGATATGTTCACATTATAAACGACTCGGCGGTCTCACAATATGTTGACTTAAATTTAGGCACGTCTTAACAACATTGTTTAATTTTAAATTCAAGTTTCAACTTGAATTTCACACAATCACATCTCTTTCATTTTAGTAAATAATGTAAATATATAACAAACTTGCAAAGCAAAAAGGATCTATTCAGTTGAATCTGTGGTCTTCCCTGAACAGTACTTAAGATTTTCAACTAAAATGGGTGTTCACTTTAATGGAATTGTATACAATAATTGTATGCAATTGCATTAAACTGTAAGGATACTCACGATAAAAAAAATAAGCGACAGTACTGATTACTGTTAAACACGACGGTTGAGACTTGTTTAGGTGCACACACAAAAAAGCGGTAGAAGTTTTTTTAACATATTATCTATACGCTGCCACTTAAGTATCTTTCAACGACTACATAGCCTAGTAGGCTACTCACCCAACTGTTGGCAAACCATTCTGGCAAAATATAAGTCTAATTGATCTTATTAGACACGCGGGACGAACCGACCAATAGGTTTGGTCTGTTATATGGCGCAATATGGGCTCAACCAATCAAGGTGCTTTTTGACGCTCCCCCGTCTTGTAACTCTGACTGAACTGTAGCAGAAAATAATCAGGTTTCTAGCAGGCTATGCCGTCGTTGGTTTCTCTAAAGTTGTTAAAATAGGACCGGAATTGTCCATGTGAATAGGCAATGAGAAGGACTTCGTATTAGTTATCCAAGGGGCAAGGTGGCAAAAGCTTAACTCAGACATCTGACAGGGCAAAATTCAGTGCAAGAAACTCTACAAATTTGCAATATATATTCTCGCAAATGGCGCGCGATATATATGTGGTTCTGGAATATACGGTAATATAGAATTGTCTCTCTTAACCAATATGCATATGTACAAAAATACCAAATAGCAATTTCTCCTTTTTTAAATAGGTATGGTAAATTTTTAAAGCAGTATAATGATAATAAACAAACGATTTTTGAGCTAATAGCCTTTGGCGTTTCATAATTTTTTCTTCCTCAAATCTGAAATACATAATTAAACAGGTCTAATTTTGTCTCAATAGTGCAAAGAAGATTTGAAAAATTATAACGTAAACATTCTTAGATCGGCAAAATTTAACTCTTTAAAGCAAAGTATAATAATAATGGCTTTTTAAATAAAAATCACGCAAATTTACGCATTAAGTAATTAAATTCTACATATTTCACAAGAACTACTAAATCACGTGTATTTTGGCAGAAAAAACGCATGTGCAACTACCAAGTTAAAATTCTATACAATACCTAGTATAATATAAGATGAAATAGAATTATATCCGTACAAAATAATAATAACCTAAACACGAAAGCAGTAAAATCAAATACTTAAAAAGCTATAAGTAAAATAACCTAAGGCGGATTGCCGACGAATTAACGCGAAAAACAGATTAAAAATATGTAAAAAAAAAATCATTAGCGATACCTAACGACTATTATCCACGTTGAAAAATTATAATTAATAAAAAATAAATTTAAAAACTAATAATTGAACGCAGGAAGTACCACGCAACTTAAACACGAAATATGTGTCGCCTCCGTATACCGGAGCGGTGATGAATAAAATATATAAGTTAATATCCGAGGCACGGTAGGAATGCTAAGATTTCATTAAATATAAATACCGATAAATAATGTTTAATTATTATTTTAGTACTGCCGAGCTATCTCTATACAAACACACCGCTCCAAACCCATAGAATATAAAACAAAAATCGATATATCTATGTACTAAAACATATAATCTGTACTATTATAAAAAATAAAAAAAAACTCACTCAAAGTAAATATGTCGGCCGCACTAATGTGCATCTTATAAGATGTCAATTTATAACTTAAGAATCAATTATTGCGTTATGCACTAGCTATATGTATAGCTTTTTTTATAATACAGATGATAAATGATTTATGTGCGTCTTCATTTATATAGTGCGATCTGTACTAAGAAAAGGACTGGTTTTCCGCCATATTGTGACGTCATAAGAGCTGTTACAGACTTGAATATGTTCTATATATGAATAAAGTTACTTAAAAAAAATTACAGACCCTTTTTTTATAAAACTGGTCACACGGTCTGAATTCACGTTTACTGTTGAGTTCTTCAAGTTATTTCATATTTTTTGGAAAATAGTAATAATCATCATTACGACTGGTGCTGCCGTCTTTAAAAATACCCGCTGTGTTCTAAAAAAATGCAAACTAAGTAAAATAGTTAACCAACAACCAAAACAGAAAAATTATGTTTAATCAAACTTTTTATAATATTTATCAATAGTTTTTAAATAATTCAGAAAAAAAAAACCAAAATGTATTTTAGGACGTTTTTTGCAAATCGTACTTTTCAATCACGAATTTGAAATATGTATCATGACTGCCAGTTCTTAGTTTGATCGCACTATACGAAATTTTAATGGCAATTAATATCTATAGAAAAAAATTCAATATACATGCCTAATCCTAGTGTCCTAACAGTAGGAATAAACTAACATTGAAAGATTACACTACTGGTATTTCACCGAAATAGTGTACTTTCACTATAGTATTATTGTTCGGTAATCTCTTCATTCTTATATCTACATCTAAAGTATCTGTTATAACTTAAACTATAGTGTATATATAACCTTTACACAAATGCAGCTGTCATAGACAATATATTATACAAAATTAAGATATATTTTTAATAATTACAAGATAAATGTGCAGCAGGAGGCCATAGGTTTACACGTTAACTAAATCGTACATATATAAATAAGGATTCCTTTTTATTTTATATAAAATTTAAATATATAGATAATTCGTTTGATAACATAGCCGACAACTATATTAATAAAGAATAAAAAATAAAAATGGCACGTTAATTATAATCCTACATTCAAAATTAAATTAAATCAAAAGTTGACATTGCAGAAGTTGACTTTATTATTCATAATATAGTTTAAATTAAAAAAAAAGAAATGGAGAAATGAAGAGACAATTATCTGTACAAGATGGAATTAAATATTCAATGATGTAAAGTGAGAAATACACAGCATAAACTGTTTTAACTTCACATAGAGTTACATCATATGAATCGTACGATCAATGTTCTGTTTTATGTCATATCCATACCAAATAAATATTAAAGTGTGTATGTTTGTATGTCTTTCACTTCGAAACGGAGCGGCTTGTTTTTTATGTGGATAAAGTTGATGGTCTGGAGAGTGACATAGGCTACTTTTTATCAACATCAGTAACACGCGGCTCCGCTTGCGAACATGATTAATCTATATTTAAGCAAAGCAATAATATTTATATATTCATATGTGCAAATGTGTAAACTAGTGTTGTTCTGTCGAGAAAACCCAACACTAGTAGAGTCGTGCAGAATTCAATACATTTAATTTCAAAACAAAGTTATCTATGTGATAGTGTAGTGCTATACCACCTGCGTCACAAGGAATCTTGGAATTTCTAAACTACGGAATTATCAGTGTGAAATGAAGGGTACAAATTTAATGACAATATTTATACATAATTACATATTAATATTGTACATATATTTCTTACCATACGATAACTGGTTAAGAAAACTTTAAAATGCGTGAGATCTTACTCCTAAGTCATATAGACCGTCGAGCGTACTCTATTTTCAAATATTTCCGTTAGTACTATATATACAACTAACATTTTTCCTTAATTAGCAAAATTTTCTACTAGAAGCGTTGCGACATTATAAAGTGTGTCTAATATCTATGTACACCACACTTTTTACCTTATATTCTTTCTAATCCATATATGCGTGAGATGAATCATAATTTACAATTAGGTCCTAAACTATGAGATTCAAAACGGTCAGTGGTTTAAAGAAAGTAAAAAATCGAGGGCAAATGTGTCTACTGTGTTTTGGGCTGAGTTGATAATATTTGCGCTAACTACGCATATATTTGGTACATAAGTTCTTAAATTTTTCAATAGATGGCGTGAATTTTTATACAGCATACAAATTTTAGTAGACAACATTGCCCCGTACTTGCATTATACCAGAGGATTTTACTCGTTAGTTTGTATTTAATGTAATGTTTGAAAGTAACGCATAGACAAAATAAAAATAAAGTTAAAATTTTATCATTCTCAAATCCACTAACCGAAATAAATCTTGTAATATAAATTTTCACACTATCCGATCCAATATAACAAAGAAACAATACCTAAGTTACCATTTGGTATAAAATGTGTTTTTTTCTAAAGGAAAATATGATAGCACGAAAACCGAATCAGTGACAAGCTACAACATACGCATAGGTTCATCCTTCTCAAGCAGTTACCATTCATTCTTAATTCATTATTCATATTTTTAGTACTTTTGTTTGAAATAAACGTATATTTTTAATGTATGAAATAAAAAACAAGGCAATAACAGGATTAACGATATAGCTGATGTCTTCGATACATCAAAATATATATTTAATAAATACGATGCTCATATCGAATCGGATAATGTGTAATAATTTATACTAAACTACTCTAAGAAATAATAAAAAGACAAAAATATACTACATTTAAAATTAATAATAAATGAAAATAACCAATATCACATTATACTCACAATATAAATCAAACACAAAAATATAACTAAGTACTAAAATTAACACATCCGTTAAACTAAGATCACAAAACTAACTTCAAAAAAACTACAAATAAACAAAAACAAAAGACCTATAGTTAAATGTCGGCCAGAGACCGCTTAAGTAAAGTCCTAACTTACATATACAATCCTAACACTAAGCAAACTTGGTGTGACTTAAGCATGTTATGATCCAATAACAAATCAAAAAAGATTGCCAGATCGAATACAATCCCACAAAATCAATAACATGGATACGTCACAACAATGTTACCAGTTAAAAAACTATGTTTTATCACTCCGTTGACGAGAATACCATTCTGCATGGTCTAATTAAAATACTCTAAACTATAAGCGAAGATACACGTTCTGTATGAAATTTATCGAAACCTTACCAATCTTCTATCACAAAATCTAGCCGAACCTTATCCTTCTCTTTGACTGATCGAAGCACTGACTTTTATATGAACTTTATAGGAATAATGACCATTAGATGCTATTCCAATCCTTCAGAAATTTATGTGGTTAGATTGCTATTACATAAAAAACAGCGATTTGATTATTAACAGCCATAAGTACAAACCTAGCTCCCTAATCACGGTGTTCAAAATCTTTTTATCCGTAAACACAGATTTAAAGAAACGATTGGGTAGATGTAAGCTAGAATCAAATTGTAACGGTCACCATTTTTATTATAGAGTCTATCGTACTTCGATATTTAAAATTTAAAAAAATCATTCCGTAAGTATTATTGATCAGTCAAGATGCACAGGCGAGTGTGATCTATCGATGATTTCATTCGAATATAAAAAAATAAGAATTCCAATTTCAAAATTAAAAGAAACAAGTTGTTTTCTGCTTTGCTATGGTGGAGTAAATTAGGTCAAATGTCGGTTAGTTTGATGTACCCCGATTTGGATGTGGTGTTCAATTACTTTTCTATTTAACATCCAAGATATTAACTACACGTATTTTGTTTTTTAAGTGAAAATGTATGTCTCTCAAACAAATACTTTTCGAAGTCCACTTATTCTCATGTCCAATCTTTTCAATTCCATTCAAATCCCATCACAGTCTAACAAATATTTACAACAACATTCCCGACCTTATTAAGTATAGAAGAATCAAAAGGTGATACTACAGACATACTAATGAAGAAGAAAGGAAGAGGGAAGAGATTTTTTTTGGTATTTTTCTCTTTTTTTTCTACTACTAAAGCATCACATCAAAACTGTTAAAATAATAATATAATATCGGACACGCGAGGTCCGATTTAAAATAAAATCACTCGTGTATAAATCCTCACAGGATTAAAATAACCATAAAATTAGCAATCTAAAAATAATTGTTATTTTAAACGTTTTACGAAAATAACATAATGTGTAAATATATACTCTTATATTAGTCAAAAAATAATTCCTTAGTCCCTGACCATCTTTACCTATAATACGAAGCATTTCACCAAGTAATGTCCTCAGTAAGGTAACGCTTAGTTTCTAAAAAAATAAGATTAAATCATACAAAATAATATTATATAAAACTCTAACCTAATATGTCTAACATAATAAAGTATTGGATTCCTAATCTAATATATAAAAATAAAGTGATATAAAAAGTTAAACGGTCCTTAGGTCCACAATACAAAACAGAAACAAATTTTGAATACATTTCCAAAAATAGCCTCCATTTCAGGCATAATAAATTTGCCAAAATCAAAACTTCTAGATGATAGGATTCGATAGAAGTTAGGTATAAAACCGTACTATTAATAGATTAACTTAAATTTAGAGTGAAGTTCTTTGAAGGCAATGCTCGTGACCTTCCATGTGTATGCGCATGAATAAATTTAATTTAACATGCTAACGTTTTTATAAAAGATATTCGTATTTTCACGATATACTCATCGCCTTCAAAGAACTTTAGGACATATAAAAAGTATGTTTTCTTCATAGAGATACGAAGTCCTCTTCGAATGTAGTTCCTCGTGTAGAAAATTTTATAAAAAAGCTGGGTATCGTGGGTTCTCCGAAAGATGAGGGTAGAAGAATATAATACAAAACTGTGGAACACTAACTACTAGGCGAACATATTATGCCTGAAGCAGCAAAGTGTTACCTCCTCGGACAGTGTCGGTGGGAGGCTTCAGAAATTGGCATCCTCTTGTTTCACCACCCCTATTTCCTGCATCAAGGCGTCCAAGCCCTCCGGCATTCGGCCCTGGTCCAGCTCTAGATTCCATTTATAATACTGAAAATAAATTAGATAAATACTTTATTACAGTCCACGAAATTATAACGTAATCAATCGTAAATCAAAATTAATCAATTGTAGTAGATTCAAAAATCTATTATATATTCTGTGTAGAAAGAAGTAAATATGTAAACAGACAGCACAGGATATTTTAATTTCTTGGTTTTACAATATCACAGTAGAGGCTAAAAGATTGTACATTCCGTATTTTCAACCGTCCAAATGTTATAAATAATCTTTGTGTAAAAGCAACACTTTTAACGTAAATTTTTATGTTATTTCTACCAAACTCACGTATTGTGACATTGAAAAGTTGCTACGGCCCAAGATGTTGGTCTGTTTAACATATAATGAGACGGTTTTATAAGAAAACTGTGACATTGCCCTCCACTTTCTAAATTAAAAAAAATACAGATGAGAAAAAGCGACTATAGTACCATAATTGAATTAACATATACAAGTATACTGATTCCAAATCAGCTTATGTAAATCGGCGTTAAATGAGAATTAACAGACTTGTTCTTGGCTGAGTCATGGCATTTTTTATGTAAATAGCCAACTCATTAAAATTTACTACATCTATTCAATTGACTAGATCTCGTGCTAATGTTTTTATTATCGGTGGAGAAATAAAATTTAAAAATTCTAGGTTACCAAGCAACTATTGTTGAACCGAGGTTTTTAATTGTTCGTACACACAAATAATATCTGTTCGAGTTCTCAACAACAATGGCGTCTCCTTTTTTGTAAGTTACGCTAAAGGTTTTGATGAGTAGTCTTTTTGATATAACAAACAATTTTTCAGCATTATCTTCAACCAATCGTAAGATATCGGACAAAAATTCTGACGAAACTCCATCCACGTCATACAAGGGTCATCATTATACAATCGCATTGTTACCGTCTGCAGCCTTCACAGCTGAGGTGACTTCTTCAATTTGGTACACCAATACTAATTCTAGCTAACAAACGAGCCGCAAACCGTAACAAAACAAAATCAACAAAGTCCATAGAAAATTCTATGCAAATGCTAATCCACTTTAGGATTTCAACCATATTATCGGACTGATTCTTATCAAATTCTATCGCATTGTCCTCATCATGACGGACTAAGGCTGTTACAATTTTGGGCTCAGGTTTCCTCTGTTAATGATAAAATTACACCACTCTAGTTGAGAACGTTAGATTTTACACACCTTTGAGAACTTCATGAGGATCTCTAAAGTGACCGTAAAGATCTTCGTTACGATGTTTCTAATATTGGATTGTAATTATCATAGGTCCTGCGGATTCAAGACCCTCGATATAGCCTTCCTCTTTCAGAAACATTCAAACTACTGTATTGTTAATTCATATTAACCTCACCTTATCCAATTCCTTCCTCAACGCCAAGACAGCGCGCTCGCGGTCCGCGACTAACTCCTCCAAGTACTGGTAACGGAGTTTCTTCCTCGCGCGACACTCACGCGCCGACTGCCTACTGCGCTCTGAAAACGCGACTTCCCATAAACATGACTTTGTTTACCTCAAGGTGTATAATGTACCTTGTGGGTAATGTACCTCCACGCATGTAATTCAAAGTCAGTTGTACACAAATTATCGACCTCAGGTTCTCGACCTCGACCCCTCTATGTTCATCAAGGATAATGTAGGATTCGAAATGTAATTTTTTACAAATTGGCTCAGTAGTTTCGGTGCCTATTCTCGTCATACCAACAAATCTTTCCTCTTTATAATATAAGTATAAATCAATTGATCACTATCTTTTATAGACGACGTTTACAGATACACTTACCCAATTTCGCCTTCATATCCTGCTTGTCTAGCTGCGCCTTCCTGCCAGGCCTGCGCCCCCGCTTGCCTCCCTCGCGCCGCTCCGCTCCCTCCACGCCGGACGCCCCCGTCGAACCGTACGCGCCTCCGCCCAGGGACTCCTATGGACAAAAACAACTGCAATTTAATATAAAAGAAATAATAGGAACTACAAGTTTATTTTAAAACTGGGGTTTTCTAGGGTCACCCTAATATAACGGATTTTTTGTTGTTCTAATGGGTGTCATAATATTTATGGGTGTAATAATATTTATATAAAACCCTTTTCATCGGCGAATCGCTACTCTAAAGTCGCTAAGGTACTCTAACACAAACGGTAGTATTTGCTCAAATGTGATGTCAAAAGCATGAGCTAAGTTTCAATGTCAGTTTTTTTAATTTCCATGTTACCCAGTAAATTCTACTAGATTAGCTCTTTTACATTGGCTTTTGGTCATCGTCAGGTGAGTTAAAAATCTTTGTAGCTGAGAAAGAAGAAGAAAAATATAACAAAAAAGATAAAATAAATTTGTATCTGAACGCTGTCTGGATTAAGAAAATCTATGATTGTGGTTTTTGATAATGATATAGAACCCGAAAATTTTTATTTTTTATTTCGTTTATTTATTTGTACCTACGTCTTTTGTGCGCGCTAATTTCAGAAACGGCTACCCCGATTTAAATGCGGTTTTCATTTATATATTGTATTATATACGTTACACTAACATTTAGGCTTTAAATTTTTTTTAATTTAAAGCGAGTCATAAACAAAAAAGATATGTACATTCGTACAACACGGCCCTTAGCTATAACGTAGCGATGCTCTCGTTTATTCATAAAACAATTAAGGCAATCACTCAATTAGTCAATTGTGTTCTAAATACAGCACGACATCGCAACGTAATGACCGAGGGATGACTGCCAAATTTTGGCAAATGATCGGCGTCATAGTGGAGTGGCCAGGTAGACTATCAATAACTCAATATCGATATTTTGGTAACGGAACGGAAACTAAAATTCAAATTTATTTAATTCTGGTACCTTTAAATGGACGTAGTTAAGCGAAAATTGTCTTTCTACATCAAAGTCAAAAATGACTTCAACAAAATTATTTAAAGCAACAATACTATCAATCAGTAGAAAAAAATCTTAAAAAAAGATCTTAAAATTATCATTTACTACGTCGAAATAATCTTACGAACGTCAAATATTTTGAATCTACAACCGTTTCGGAAACATGCCATAATAAGGAGAAGATACGGCATGAATTCCTGAGCACATATTTTGCGAACTTTGACGTAGATCGCGTTCTTGTAAGATTTTGTTATTATTAATAATAATTGGACAAAAATATTTGATATTATCTTGGCGCAGTATTAACATAGAAAGAAAATAAATTCTAACATACTTTTAATCTCAACAAAGTTTTGACAGAATTCACAAGACGGTTTCAATCCATTGATGGTTCACTGCTGAAGAGGTCCTGAACATACACCACCACGCCAATGCCATTTGGTGGAGAGGTTAGTGGCCAACTCAAATGTAGGAAGTTTTTTGCCGCCCGAACGCCTCCGACATGGATTAATGAGTGCTATCTAACGACAACAACCGATGGCTTTACGTGTCTTCTGAAGCACGGGAGCGGTCACGAAACATTTGCTACTAGCGGTCTCCCATCCTCCTACCAACCGCGCCCGCTGTTGCTAACTTCGATCGCTTACAATCGAAGCAAACCACAAGGCTATGGTAGCGTGTCCCAAGACCTATAACTTCTAAAAGCCTTGATACAATGAAGTAGAGTATGAACAACGTACACTTCCTTAGCTCGTAAATACAGCACATAAATGAATCAGTCCCACGTGAAGCAATCAACATTCTGCTAATTACATTAGTCAATACGTCGATACTACTTCTGTATATTTTGAACGTCTATCCTGAATCTTGTTTTAATAAACATTAATTATATTATTATAATCTGAATATTGAACGAGAACTAGTGCATTTAGGCTGGCTTCAACCTGCCGACCGATACTCGTTTCACAAGTCATAGCGATATCGTAACGACTTTTTCGTTGGAGCGCAATTTGGTATACACATTCGCTTTCAACTGCACCTTAACGATATCGATCCGAAAGTCGTTCGTCACTCAAATATCAACTGTATTCCGATCTTATAAGTTGATTATTGAAGCGCAGTTAAAATGTGAATACCAAATTCCAGCCAGATTGCAATCGAACGACTTCAGAACTTGCGACGATTTTGAAAATGTTTGGTTAAACGAAAATCGATGGCTGGAACTGATTACAAGATCCCAATCTTTAAGACAAGATTAAATGATTTTTATTTAATGATTCATTTGCATCGCTACTTACCATCAGATGGGAATGTAATCAAGCATTTACTAATAGTATGTATGTGAAAACACTACATTTACGTCTCTATAAATGTCACATTACAACAAAATTCTTGCAATCAGTTGAAAAAAAATTAGGTACCGTATAGAAAGTTAAACACATACATTATTTTTGTACCTACATAAATATTTAAGGTGTAAGTTTCAACAATTTGCTCATTTAACAGTAACTTGATCTAACAATGACGTCCATTCTGAGAAATAAAGGCTTTATCGTAAAATGGCTGTGATGGCAAGTTGCGAGAACATTAACAACGTATTTTAGTAAGTTGATACTGTGTACTTTGTCGATTTGGTTAGTAAACCAAACTACTAAGCCGGAGGTCGTGAGTTCGATGTCCGCCCAGAACATACTTTTCTGTGATGAGCAGGAATGTTTGTTCTATGTCTGAATGTAATGAAAATATCCATATAGGGAAATAATATATTTCAAAATATACATGTATGTTTATCAGCTGTCTGATAATCATAGCACAAGCTTATGCTTAGTTTGGGATTAGATGGCCGTGTGAGTTGTCCTCAGATATTTAATTATTGATCATTAGTATTTTGTAATATTGTAACAACATTGTTTTCATATGTATGTTCTTTATTATAACAAATTCTTGTAGGTCAATAGGCCTCTTAAAACGACAAGAGAGTTCGGAAAGTCAGGTTGTAATTTATACTATAAACCTCCCTTTATGGCACTTTCACATAACTTTGAAATATAACGTGGGCACAAGATTCGAACCCAGGACCAAGCAAATGACCAGCGTTCAAATCATGCTACTATTTCTTAAAACACAATAATAAAAAAATATGCTTAATTTATGCCGTATCTGATACCCGTGTGGATCTGAGGTGGCTAATTTAGAAAAATAGTTTATAATAGTTCAAGTTCAGTTAAAATAGTTTAGAAAATACAAATGCTTATTTGGATATATTATTACTATGACAATTATGTCTAACTAGCTGTACCCGGCGCGTATTGCAGCTCATTAATTCATCAACCATGTGTCATTCGCACGGGTAGACATTTTGTGTTTTATAGAACATTTTTTTGATATATCATCAACCGTTTCTGCAGCGCATGATGTCAAAGACATTTTACAGTACTTTTTTACTCCTTGGGTTAAATAATTGAAGTTTTAGTAAGGATCCCTATTTTATTCTAGATATATAGCCTATGTCACTCAGTGAAAATGTAGAATTTTAATGGTGAAAGAATTTTTGATATCGGATAAGTACTTTTTGAGTTTTTTCGGTAAAAAGATACAAATACAAAAATACAATTTCTTTATTATTAGTGTGGATATGTATATATCTTGATCAAACAAAAGAAAACCAAATGTATACAATACAATGTAATAAATTAAACAAATCAAAACATGCATCGCAAACAAACTCCTTATGAATCATTCTTAGTAAAGTCAGTATCAAAACCACAGACTAGAGTTACATACATTGTATATATATATATA
>DWJZ01000451.1:0-32506 GCA_018249125.1 Asbolis capucinus
CGCACCCCCCGCCGCACCACGTGCAACTAGCCTCGCCCCCCACCCTAACAGCAGGTACACATATGGTTACTGTTAATAATTTGCCTTTATTGTAATCAATGGATTATATTATTGCTTTGTCTATCTTCTTAGTGTAGCAGACATTATTAATTGGTCATTAAATTGGATAGGTTGTTTATTACTTCGAATATTTAATTTAATAACTATACATTATTGAGATTCCATGCTGGGTCTTAACGATAAGATTTCAGTATTACTGAATTGTTGCTACCTGTGATAGTGTTGGGAACCTCGAGTATTAATAATGTTGTACGTGTGTGTTTGTGTGTGAGCAGGTGCCGCCCAGTACATCACACAGCCTCAGAGCCAGACCCTGACGCCGCAGCAGGTGCGCCGGAAATCAAACCCAGATAGCTCATAGTAGGAGCAGTAAGAGACCAGGTCACTGGCTAGCTAATCGTGTACATATTGTCATAACTAGTTAAGGTGTACAGTGACGGTTGTTGTGATTCTGATAATGTAACCCGATATACAGGTTCTATACGAACTGCTCTACAACGTATTCTATACTATCGATTACTCTACTTAGACTGAACAGTTCAACGTACATAAACCATCCTATCATACTATATAAATATATAAAAGTATTTATTTTAATAACTATGAACTCTTGTTGCTTTTAATCATGTATTTCATGCAATATTTTTTTATATATTTGCCGATGTTTTTTCAATCATGATAATATGATGTAAATAATTATACCTGAGAGTCACAAATGTGTGTAAAATGATTGAATTTCGATTGTGTTGTGAAACTGACATTATATTGGATCATGACATAGTGTGACTAAATTATAAGAGTTATACTTACCGATGAAATGAATGTGTTATATCTCAATATTATACATAGTAAAGATTTTATTTGTTGTTAGGTTTGTTCGTCTTGTATATATAAGTATGTTGTTGACAGAATTCATAGTTAAATTACGACTCGATGCTTGTTTATATACCAGGGCGGTGGAATTGATTAGTTAAATATTTTAATAATGGTACTTAATAGGGTCGGTGGAACGACCATCCATGACAGATGAACATATTTTTTTACATTCACTTAGTATAATGGTATACCGACTCCTTGGAATAAACTGGTTCCAAAATTGTTTAGTCGAAATTTAAGATGCAACTTACCATTGGACTTGTATTACTTTATTATATATTTTAATACGATTAGAATCTGACAAATATTAATGAATTGTAAGGTATTATTATATTTTATATATTTTTAAACCCATACACCTTATTACTTCAAGGCGTCGAAAGTTCCAAAGCTGTCTGGTTATTAAAAAAAATACATTTTGTATTATTTTAAGGATATTATATTAAACGAAATATTCCTGGCAAGTAACTAATGTTATAACGGAATTTGTGCAGATAATTTATTTTCTTTGAGGCCGGGGTATTTTAACTTTATTATGCAGGGTGAAGGAAGACATTCGCTATGAGCGTGTCGCGGGGGGAAAGGTATTAACGATCTAATTTGTTTTCTTTGTTCTGTTAGTAACACAATTTAGGACGTTCGCATATGTAAGCTAAAATCAAATAACTAATCTTTTAGCATGAAATTGTTTACGAAATTATGTGAGCTATGGAATTAATAATAATATATGTGGCACATCCCGATCATCAGCTGACACTGGTCTTTCTTCGAACGCGTTTTGGTTCGTACTGAGATTTAAAATATGTCAACCGGACTTAGTATTTTACAGATAGCGCGGCTCGGTAGACGTTAGTATTGACAGTAGGGTAAAAATGGAAATGAAATGATAAATTGAAACAATTATTACTTGCATTGTCCCGCGACTTATGCGCGCGGAAGAGTTCATATGCATTCCCGATTTCTTTCAAATTTCCTATTTGAATTTTCAATAACGCTTGAATAAGATTAAGATGTCTTTCATTTCTTATCAAATCTATTGGCCATAAAAAGGCGGCTTATATTTGTTCCCAAGTTCTAGTCTATGTCCAATATTAGGCAAAAACGGTTCAGTGGCTAAAGAGCGAAAGCGTCACAGACAGATAAGAGTTACTTTCGCAGTTAAAGTGTTAGTGAGGATTATTGCAAAGTTCCCTTTCTTCCAATATGACTATATATATACATATATATTCTGGTATATTTTAATTGATATTACAATAATTTTAAAACGTCGTTTTAATGCAATGAAGTTAAGGTTATTATTCTTTATAAATTAAGCAGTGCTCCTACATCTAGGACGGAAATATAGCAATATTTTATTTATTTTACAAATTTACAATGTATCTTTGATGAGTAAGATACATTCAAAGGGTTAGTTACACCGGATCCCTTCTAGTATAATATAATTTAATGATTACGACAGTGGAAACCCTGGGTGCGGGGGAATTGCAACCTTAATATAATATGTCAAAGGGTTGTTTTGTCAGGAAGGCTCGCTCGTGGTATTTAGTACATTCTGACGTTTTGTAATTTCGAGACGAGAAAGTCATTTTATCTATCCCCTCCTACACCCAGATTGATATTATTTAAGAGCAAGATTAGGGCCCGCTTTTTATAAGATACACTTAGTTACTTGCCATATCCTGTAGATGAAGAAATATTCGTTTTAGTCAAATGGCCGACAATGATACTCTTTGCTTAAGAGATAGTGTCCGTTAGCTTGCCTCTTATTCTATGTTAGCAATACTCCATACCCAAATAATATTTCTTACTGATATTATTACAGGCTCCAAAATTCTGTATATCTATGATTTCGTAACATCAAAAAGTAGTGTTAGTGACTTTTGGATAGTTGCTAGGTACTTCAGTTGCTATCATCTACGTAATAAAGATATATGACGAGTTTAATACATTGAGCTGTAGCCAAAAACTGAGAAGCCTTGACTTATGTTTGTTATGTCTTTACGCGTACATTTATAGATATGAAATATTTTTTAATACTCGGATATATTTTCTTATTTATCTAAAATTCCAATAATCAATTGAAATATATGTATTACAATTGTTTTTACTTTAAATTCTGATGTGTAAATCCGCCCCATGATACGGGATTATAGATGACAGAATATTGGGAACTGCCGTGTTATGATAAGTAGCCACACCGACATAGTTACCATCAGTAGCGCACGGGGCTGGAGCATCTTTATTAGCGTTCTAGTAAATGTTGTAATTGAGTGTACAATTTGACGAGAAAGCTGGCGCCTTACCGTAGCATCTATTACAATATAACCTTGTCTAGGTTCTGTCAGCTTTTTCAAACAATCACATGAGGGCAATAAATGAGGTTGATATAATTGTTATTACGAATTGCCTTATTTTATACGTAGTTGATACGTATCGGTCGTATTATTAATTTTAAGTAATTACGAAAATCATCACTATTGAATAGTCGCTCACAAAGATAACTTATTGGTTAATCTATCGTATGTTTTAACAGCTAATAATTAATTGTTTTCGGCGTTATATTTTGTACGTTAAATATTGCATGTTTGTTGTTGTTTATATAAAACACATGTCTGTTCGTATTTATTCCGTGAAATTGCAACTTTTCCGATGTTTTCCTATTAGTGTTAAGAGGTACCATTTTTCCCAGCTGTTGTCTGTATTTTTAGCGATACCACTGAGCCTTTAAACGTTCTAATACTAGGTTCTCGCGCACAATGTTCTCGTTATGTTTGTATATAATACGAATGCAATCATCTTCTGCCAATACGATATTGCATGTCAAGTACATAACAAAGTAAACGTATGATTCGCGAATATATTATGATTCGATGCTGTAAATAGTTTAACAGAGATGTGTTCACATAGACATTCTATCATATAAGTAGGTTAGTTAGTGGATTTTGTTTGACGTCGTATGCGACGCGAAACGTGCGCGGTGCGTGCGCGGTGCGGGCGCGGTACGGGCGCGGTACGGGCGCGGTCAAGATAATGTGCGAACTGTTGATCTCATTCGATTATGGACGTGTAGCTCAATGGATTTTGTGAAATAAATTCAGAACTTTATCCGAATGTAAATGTCTATTGTAAGGTATATTGTGTATATTTTTTAATGGAGATTTTTATACGAGTAATCCAATTTAGTTAGTCCGATGGTTGTATAAAGTTTCCAGTGTCGACTATTTTTCGTTTGTCGTATTTAGATTAATGTGTAAATATTGTAAGTGAGTTGTGATGGGCGATTTAACGCTTATTACATAGAGTTGTATTATAAAATTTATATTAATGCGTTGACATGGATTTGTGTATAAATTGATATTGTAAAGATTAACCTGAATAAGTTGTTCAGAGATTGACGTTTCGAACATAAATAAATAACTTTTACACAATAACTTCTATCATTTGACTCTGTACGATCAAGTAAATGTATGCCTTGGGTGCACTGACCCCAAATTAAAAGTGAGTACCAGTCGATATCGTACCTTGGTGCGTTGGTACTAGGCTCTTTTTCATCTTGGATGTTATGAATTATTCTCAGAATTGAAAGGGTGTATAGTGTAGCGGGAAAAATTTAAAACAACAGGTTTGGTTAAAAAAGTATGCTTTTTTATTATTTCTTTCAAATAGTCTTCATCTAAATTTATAAGAACATTGGACACAATCGAAGCTTTTTACCGATAAATAAGTATAAATAATTTTCATATTCACATAAATCGTCTTATTTATACATACATTACATTTATTTTAATATCAGTCCTCTCAAAAGGTCCATTCTCTCCCTGCAAATTAAAATTTAATATTTACACAGCGATAGGGATTCGCGTCTACCGTACATACATACATCAACAATTAACAATTAATAGAGACTATTTACAAAATATATTCCACAATCACACTCGCGGCCGTCCGTCGTCGTTCACACACATCGATAGCATTCACACGATTTGGCATTTGGATGGCGGCGGTTCACTAGCAGAGGTCGTCCCGCGCCAGCCACCAGCGGGCGGCAGGCGCGCCGGGCCCGCAGCCGCGCTTCCGGCGCCGCCGCTCCGCGCGCTCCGACCGTCGCTTTACGAACCGCACGTTGTACGGGTCCTCCGCCAGCTCCGGGTACCGAGCCACGTCGTGCACATACTGGCCCTCGTAAGCCGCTACCGAGCCCGTCTTCTGCAGCTCGTCCAGCTCCGCCGCCGACCATTCCAGTGCGCCGCCAAGCCCGCCGCGCAGCGCCTCCCGCTCACGGTGCCATGCCTTGCGGATCGCCGCGTCCCGCGCGTGGTGCAACAGCCGCTGCCTCTCCCGCTCCGCGCTGGTGCCGTACCGCAGGTTCACGATGCTCGTCCGCCCGTGGATCTTCACGTCCGTGTACGATCGTCCGCCCTCCGCCATCTCGTGGAAGGTCACATTCAGCTTGCCCTGCATCCGCTTCAGCTGCTGCTTGTCGTCGGCGGCACGCCAAGTGTCCTCCTTCACAAAGTAGAACACGTCCTGCTGGTTGCCGTGCACGACGAACGAGAAAGGCAGCAGGTGGGAGCGGTTGAACACCGAGGTGTAGACGTCGCGATATATCGCGTTAGCTGAGGGCACAGCCGTGACCACGGCGCGCCCGCGCGAGTTCCTCGACACGAGGATACCTCTGCCGAAAGGAGGTTCCGAGTCTGAGCCGATTCGCTTCGGGGCCAGGTTCAACGCGTCCGTCTTGAGCGCGGACATCGCTGGGATGGAGAGGCTTCGGAAATCAGCTATTCTCTTATTTGACATATGAGAGAGGAAACCGGATTCTATTGTGACGCTGGGCAGCAGGGACATCGCCGAGGGTAAGTTTGGATCATCTTCTCCGGGTGCAGATCCCCACACAGGTCGTCCTTGCGGGATACTGGGCAGTATAGAGCCGCCGGGCAGCTCGTCCGGGTACAGCTGCGGCGCCAAACTTTTGGTGTCGTAGCCGAGCAGTTTCAACCATGTCAAGTGATCTAAAAAAATATAATTGATTCTCAGTGCATATATCATATAGGTAAGTGAATTCTTATTGACAGAAGTGCTGTAATTCAAAATTGCTTCAATAGTATTTTTTTTTAGTTTTGAGTATTAATTGATTTTGTCGGTATATGTTCAATTAATAGGTCTGATTTAAAATGATAAATAAATAAATTAAAATGTGCATATTTCAAAAATGATACCTGTAGGTTTCTTGTACTGAGGCCTCACATTAATTGGATCATTTCCATTGAATCTATAAAGATGTAACTGAGTCGGGGTATGAATCCTTTCTATGAGATTTTCCCACAGAGGTGACATCCACTGTCCTATCAAAGGATCATAGACTTTCCCGTTGGCCATGTGTACTAACGACGTGACTTGGTCCAACAGTCCTCCGCAGAAGTCTACCGGGAGGTACAGATACGGATTTGAGTCATAAACTATGTGACCGTACGGTGACCTCATTATTTCTCGAATACCTTCTCCGTACTGATTAAATATCATCACAGGAGTTCCACATTGATCTGTTGCTATATAATATTTGTGCCTCGCAACCTGAAAAAAGTTTACATTTACACACATGAATGTTCTAATTGGCTTTAAATATTTCCTTGTATTAATTACAGTAAAATCCCCCTAATAAATCATTATTACTAATGTACAAAAGAAAAAATCTCACAAAAAATGTACCTTATATAACCCATAAAATTTTTGCCATGTATACAATTTTGATTTAACAATTTTATATTTACGTATTGACTTATTATATGTTGTTTCAACATTTGTTTTAGTTTACCTGTGTATAAATAAGATGTCCTCTGTCGTCATACACTAGCGTCATGAACCTATTTTCACGAGGCGAGTAAATGTGACTGACTTCATGAGGCTTCTCTTTATTTGTGTAGAAGAACTGTGTAACATTTCCAAAGTTATCCTTCCTTGTAGACAGTCTGTAACGATTAAACGTACAATTATAACATGATCAATGCCTTCATTTGTAGTAACGTGTACATAGAAAATAATATCCAACAAACCTGTCCATATGATCATAATAGTAGCGTACGTCGAATCGGCCGCGTTTAGTTGCTCTGATCAAAAGACCCTTAGAATTATATTGGAATCGTTCCTCTCTCGCATTTTGAGACACTAGGCCTCGGCTGTCGTACCGATATTGCCCTTCGCCGAACTTTATAATGCGATCCATGTCATTATATTCCATTGGGATAGTGTTTCCCCTGTATGTTAACGAAAGCATGTTTCCGTTGTCATCGTATCTGAAACCCCACGGTTCTTGGGCCTCTAGACCAGTTAGTTGGCCGTCACAGTCCCAAGTATAATTCTTGACATTGGTGTAGGTATTCACGCCGACATTCCGTGTATGGGTTCTAGTTTGAGATATTCTACCATGCTTGTCATAAATAAATTCCATTCTAAACACTTCCATACGATGTATGTTTACGCTGATCTCTTTTTCTAAGAATTGCTCATTCAGAGCTCTCGAAAACATTGCGATTCCGTCATATACTGATGTTTCATTCCACTTCTGTTTTGACACAGTGAATTGTCCTAATATTTCTGGAGCACCTGTTTTGCTGTTGTATACAATATGGTGTGGAATGAGAGTCTGTCCACCGATACGTCCTTGAACAGCCGTTGTTCTGTAGTTGTTGTCGTATTCGTAAATTATTTTTGCATTACTTAATCCAGTTTTAGCTCCGTAGTCAAGCCTCTCTTCCATAAGCAGGCCGCCAACATACGTTGATTCCCAGCGATAGTCTACTTCGCGATCGACATGTAATATTTCCGATGGTAAACCACTAGTTTCAGAATAATGTATCTGTGTTTGTCCATCCCCGTGGACTACTTCTGAGACTTTGTTTGTGGTAAAGTATCGGTATATTACTCTTGCACCATCACCAGGAAACACGGTTTGCAAGAGTTCCCCAGTGTGTGAATAATGTTGCAAATACTTCCTAGTGGAACCGGGCGGAGTGTATGTAACTCTCAAGAATCCTATAGATGGTTGGACGCTGAAAGTATGATTCGTGCCCGATGGTAACGCCACGTGTGTTAAGCCACCGTCGCTGTCGTACAAGTATTTGAAGCTCCTTTGACTAGCAAGTGTTATTTTGGAAATGAGGTTTCCTTCGTTATAGTAAATAAACTTAGTACCATCTTGTGTACTTGTTATTTCGGTTAGCATTCCGTGAGGATCATAGTTATAAGTTTCCTCACTGTCGCCCCATTTCCAACCATTGATTCTATAAAAGCGATCGTATGATATATTCAAAGGTACTCCAGCACCGTGTGGGGTGAATGAGAGTGGTAATCCCGCTACATCATACGCAATTGTGAAAAGCGGATTTCTATCGGAGTTGAAGAAAGTTTCTTTGCTCTTGAATTGATCAAATTCAATGATCAGCACTCTGGAATCGTTGACCCATATTTCCCTATTCAGTGTTTGTTGTGGATTTCTCACATCGCCTACTAATGTGTACAAAGAGTACATAGTGTTCACTAATCCATCACCAAATGTTGTAGATTGATGAGACCACATATGAAGCATTTCAGCTTCGATAGGCAGAGCAGCTTCAAGCAATGGATGCTTTGCAGCCGCGATGCTTTCGAATTTACCCGACCAAGGTGTATCAATTAACAATGTATTATTCGAATACATTCGGCCTTCCGTTATTTGCTTTCCGTTGTTTATTGTAATTTGCTTAAATGATTGACCATGTAAGACGTATTCGCATTTCTTCGTTACACCTACAGGAACGGCACTCGATGGATTTGAAACTGTTACAGCAAGACCATAGTTTTTAGCTAAACCAGACGTGATATGCACTTGTTCTCCTGATGGCATTATGATTTTGGTTACACGACCTAATTCGTCATAGTTGTAAATTACTGTATCACCAGCCTGAAAAAAGAAGGTATTAGATTATACTCTGTTCACAGCTTTTGAATTATTTAACGAAGTAAGTCAGTAGTGTATATTATGTTCCGTATACATACCCCTGACCGACTGTTAAGCAAGCCTGAGTTGGCATCGTAATCTAATTCGATTTCTGTTGAACCTTTCTCGGTTATTTTCGTCAAATATCCAATTCCAGATATTTTCAGCTCGAGTTTGTGATCTTGAGTATTTTCTATTGAACTAACCACATTGCTATAATCTCTCAATAATTGTATTTTGTTTCCAGAGGCATCAGTTACAGTAGATAATTTTCCAAAGCTTGTATTCTTTGAATACAAAAATGAATATCTAGTTTTTCCAGAAGTCAAATCTTTAGTTGTTATGTGTTGGCCGTAACGATTGAAGACATATACTTCTGATGTGGGCGGATATGGTATTCTAAATTCTCCATTTTCATCATGAGACGGTAAATAGTGTTTTAAGGCCAAAATATGCAATGAACCTGTGAACAAAATAATACATGAAGTTGCTAATGATTGTGATTAAGGTACGAAAGACATTAAGTTTTTAAATCATTGTATTTATACCTTGATCTACAACATTTAAAACTCCATCTGGCGTCACAGCCAGAGCTGAAATTGTTTGGAATTTAGCGTTAGAAGATAATAATGTTTCTGTACTAGTTGGTGGTTCGTCGCCGGCTACCACACTCAACCGACAAGGGCAACCAGCACCCTCTTCGCGAGGATTAGTAGGAATTATTGTAGCAGAAATAGATGAGTTGCATTCACAACTGAGTTCCTTCAAGTTTTCTTGTACTTTTCCAGCAAAGTGCAATATTTTTCCAGATGGGTCGATAGATTTTATGGTATTGGCCTTTTTAGCGTCAGATTCTGCGACATACAAGATACCGCTCGGTGCAAAAGCTATGGCCAGTATCGTTCCTAAATTAGCATCTTCTCTAAAGTCAGTGGTCGTTTTGTTAGTTGTCTTCGTCACTGGTTTACCATCACTTCCTAGGCGGCAGTGAGAAGGCTGTCCAGCAACAACTTTTATTTTCATATCAACAGTCAGTTTCAGGATAATCCGATCATCAATGAAGTACAGAGATCCATCTAGTGGAGATAAAGCGACGCCGGTTGGCCACTGCAACTGAGCTTCATACGGAGCGATTGCACCCCTGCACGGCACGGGAGCCCAATGATTGTGATGCCCGTGGTGGCCGACTAAAGTGTGAATTATACCGTTTGGATCGACTGCCCTTATATTTGTACCGTCTGCTATGTACATTGTCTTATCTGCTGCAATAGCAAGACCTGAAAGAAAAAAATAATGTTATATCCTGGCTTTTATGTTTATATTACTTTAGTAAGGACTGATGAGTAATAATAGCGAACCTTTCGGATGGGCCAGCTTGGCCTTGATAGCAGGTCCTTCATCACCGCAATTTGAATCATCTCCTGGCACACAGCGATCGCCATTGCCCACCACGGCTTCAGAATTCGATGACGGATCACGCACTTTTTCCAAGGTAAGTACTCTTCTAACTTGATGATTCTCTGAGTCTGATATGTAAAGGTATCCATCTGCTGGTGATATGCAGATGTAATATTGATATGCAACTTGAGTCGTTCTGTAAATTAAGAAAGTCCTTATAAACTGCCTCGATATGAGAGTAAACATTTTCAGGAGTACTAAATTATAATTTTACGCACTCGAGTCTTAAAATTGTAGTAACCACTCCTTCCGGGGTGATGCGTCGTACGAGATTAAAGTCGCCAACATAAAGGGAACCGTCAGGGCCAGAGGTCAGTGCCGTTGGAGTCAGGAGACGGGAGTCTGCAGCTTTACCGTTGCAGTGGTCCGGGCAATCCAAAGATCGTTGAAGACCCGTTCCCATTACCACCTATAAAACAATTAAGTAGTGCATTAGCGATTAATCCTGTGTTGAGATAAGGTTTATCAGAATGTCAAGTTACCTGTACAGTCCGAGGATATTGTTTTAAATGAAGCATAGCACCATCTCCTTTTTGTAATATTCCTTCATAGAAATTGTAGTGATGGTGGATGTCTAAACCCCAACCGCCAATGTCAGATATATCGACGTCGAATCCAGCTAGCGTTGCCGTCTGAGTCTCCCACACGATGGCAGAGCATGAGGAGTACTCGTATCCAATTGAAATTTTCGCTTGAGCTTGCCCATATACCTGTAACAAGTTCAATATAGTACATAAAAGTCCAATATTATTGAGGAAAGGGTAAAAACATTATTTGATTTAGACAATGAAATGTTACCTTTTGTTTGTAAACGTTCCTTTTATTCCACGCGAATACATGAGTTAGATCAGGGTCGGCTTCATACGTATGGGTGTGGAGGGATCCTTCTATTTCAACCCTCACATGTACCCGAGCGAGAGAAGCTGGTACTATCCTTCGAGTCAGCTGTACATGTACGCACGACAGGAAGCCGGCAGCTTGTGACGATCTGTATGTCAGTTTTACCAAGGAGCCCGGTATGGCTATTGATTCGCTTACGATCTAAAACAAATGCATTAAGTATAGATAAATCGCTGATATTTGTGAAATCAAAAGGGCTAAAACAGGATATTAATCACTTTAGGTATGTTTAATAAGAATTAACCATAATCATCTTCAGATCCCTGACGGTATTTCTTTCATAAATTATAGGGTCTTATGGAATTAACATATTTCTTTGTTAATTAAATTGACTATAGATTTTTTTCATAGTTGCGGTATCATAATTAATATGTTGTCGTATTTTAATTACGTTGTGTTGAAGAAATTATAGTACCTGTGCTTCAGGATAAATGACGGTGGATGTGGTCGCAGAGGACGCTGCTGGCGCTGCAAGCGGCGGCATGGCCACCACTTCGGGTCGAAGCCGCTCGTGGTCGTGAGCTGCGCACGGAGGGGCTTCTGCCTCCCACCATTGGGGTGTGGGCGACCAATCCAGTCGTGGAGGTGCTCTGAAGTGTTCGTTTAATTTCACTTTTAAGGTTGAGCAGCTTTCACCACATCATAAGAATATGTTATTGTCTTTATAAAGTTTAAATGAGCGTATCTACTATTTGATAGCCTAATGAAATCTTGTCAACAAAGAAAATCAGGTAACACGTGCATATGAAAGGCCTATCTCTTACTCTTAGCCCACTCAGTTCGGAGCCTAACTTCTCTGACTACTCCCAAAAAGTTAACAGTTTCTAAAAACAAGATATTGACTGTATTCAGTAACACAAATCGTGATCTATAATCTAATAATAACCTTGGCGTGGGTACTTTAACGGTGTCATCACTGAGCTCCATTTGCACAGGCGGCAGCACCACGATCTGGTTCCAGGGCACGAACACAGTCTTCCTCAGCGGCTTGAACGGTGATCGTTGGAACTGAAGAGTTACCGCTCCTCCTCCATTCACCAACACGTCGAACCTAATATGCACACGCAATTAAAGTTACGGTAAGAATGAAAAAAAATATTTAATATCTGTATATTTTTTTGGAGAATATACTGTTCTTGCTGCTTATCACCAAGGTGAGATGTTACATGTCATATGCGACCAGTGTAAAGCTCGCCCGTTTATTACTACTTTACCTGATTTGTGAGGAACTACGTGTAAAGTACTCAATTGGTATATTGTAATAACAAAACTAGACACTGCATATTATATAAAACAAACGGTTACATACTCATACCATCGCAGCAGGACTACCTGTTACCTGGATAGTATGGACATCACTGTACACAAGTATCATGACATCAAAATTAGCACCCATAACCCGAGAACAAGTATTCATCTGTTACATATAAGCCAGAATCGTACACGGACTCTTTCCTTTACTGACAAGGTCTCTACTGCTTAGGCTACATGGACAATATTAAATATTAAGTGAGCGGTTTAGTTTTTTTGATCACTAATATCATGACAAACATGAAACAATAGCTATTGTCTGCGACTATGACGCGAGGCACAGCTTTAGTCCCCACATACATACTTATGTGGAAATTTCCAAAACGCTAGTATTTGTAATGTATGCTAGTATATATATGTAGTAAGTGTAGATATATAAGGAATCAGGGGTTTTGTTTTCACGATTAGGCACGTCCATACAAACTTTAATTTCAGCCCCTTCAATTTTCTATTTCTCTGATTAATTTTCATCAATCAAATTGGGCGTGAAAACGTAACAGACAGTCACACAAAGCTACTTTCACATTTATAATATTAGTACAGATATCACATACAAATTATGCTCGTACAGTTCACGGGGATGCAACTGAATAGAGGTGCTGTTTGCAAATAAATAGTACCTACTTAATAAATCGTCGTCGTTATTAACAGAAAACGCACACCCTATATATAGGTGGAAATATAAAGGTTGTAGAGTTTCCTTGACGTGAAGGTACCTGACGTTAAGAATTTATGAAAATGTACTTCCAAGAGCTACGAAATGTGGGGTAAAAGTTAGTTTATTCCCTAAAAAATCCTACAATATCCGCGGGTGAAGTTGTGAGCACCAACTATGATAGTCCATGATTCTATAAAGGATTCTGAAAAATGTAATGTATTGTAACAAATCTTGCATATTGTGATTGAAAAGTTGTTACGGCCTACCTTATTAGTGTGCAAAATGTTCAATGGGATGCTTTGAAAGAAAACCGTGACGGTATTGTACAATTTTGTATTTACAATTTTTGTCACGATGATAAAACCTGATTATAGAATACCCCGGTAAGTTAAACCTGTTGTGGTAAGGCCTTCTAATAATCAATTCATTATTTCACATTGTATCCCCTTAACGATTGCATATTTTTAGATTCTAACAAGCATTACGGATACGTACATAGTATTTATACAACTATGCACATTGCTGAGGAGTTTCTTTCGCCGTTTCTTCTCCTTTTTATTATGGCACCGTAAGTTCCAAAAAATTGACGTTCATAAGTGAATTGAAAACACCTGCATGAAAAAAACAATTCGACTTTGACTAGGAGTTTTTGTCACTGCACTGTTTTTTCTTAACAACTTTTATCTCAGGTACCTATAAAACCACCCCCACCAAGTTTTGTTAATGTCCAACAATGTCTCCACCAACATGTTATATTTCTCTGTCATTTTTGTTCACCAGATTCTATTTTCTTTAAATAGCATTATTACATGCTATTCGATTCATTAATATCATGAAACTATATTATCAGGATTTAAAATATCAGGAAGCAACACTCACAAATATGGTCAAAAGGTTATTTCAGTAAGTAAAATTATAAATACCTCAAAATGTAGTTTAAACAAATTAAATAAATGGCTAAGGCTAAATGTAAGAGTCTCTTTTCCCCGACAACTGCTTTAACAGCAAGGGCAGATATTTTAACACGCGTTTAATTAAAAAATCATTTACAACACCCTCGAGTGACATATTATACCGTCAAAATAACATTTTTAACAGCCACGCCTCCACTCCTGTATTTTATAAAACGGTAACATCGAGTCCCTACGGTCTCCGAAGTGAAATCACTTGTACCTGCCCTGAAACTATTCAAAATCAACACTTGGATGGAATTTGTTAACATTTAGGGATAAGTGTACAAATTTAACTCAAAATAATACATTATTTTTTACTAAAGTGTCAATAAATAAGTACCTAATTTAAGAGATAAAGATATTTTTCAAGTAGATATTATAGTTTATTTTTGACTATCAACATCATCTCAACCCATCGCGGCCCACTACTGAGCACGGGGCTTTTCCCTGAATGAATGAGAAAGTTAAGACCATAGTCAACCGCTGGCCAAGTGCGGATTGGCAGACTTTACACACCTTTGGAGGTTTCGCAAACTCCCCGGCATGCAGGTTTCCTCACGATGTTTTCCTTCACCGTTATAGCGAGTAACGTTTAAATGCTTAAAATGCAAATAACTCTGAAAACTCAGAACTGCGTGCCCTAGGAATCGAACCCGGACCCCCGAGTAGAAGGCCGAATTCTTAACCACTAGGCTATCACCGTCTATTTTTCGCAATATCCCTACTCAATAGTGTAATATAGGTTAGGTAAATTAAATCGCCGTGTGACAGACGGACGAATAGATAAGATTTTATTAGTGAAAACCGCACTGGATGTGGAACATTAAGAATCTTGAGTATTAAAGAAGTTCTATAATACATGTTGAAAAGATGTGTGGAGGTTATTTTAAAGTCTTTTTAGGTCTTTAGCGTCGGACCGGGTCATACTGGATTCTAAAGCTGAGCGATGTCGAGATAGTATTATCCGCGTGAACGATATTTTCCTTTGGTGCTGAGATATTTGCGAGTGTGCTTAGTAAGTATTAATTCCACCTGAATGAGCAGAGGACGTCATCAAATCGATTTAATATCCAGTGGACCATGCAAGCATTCTTGAAATATTATAACATAACGAGTAATAATTGTTTCGCTTTGGTATGGGCCTCGGGTGGGATTATTAAAATTGACGTATTAATAACAAACACAAAATGTTAATCAAAGCTTAGCAAGTACATCATTGTAAACCACATTAAAATCAGATCTTCCCAAACTGAGATTAGCGTTCAAAGACCCAGATAAACAAATATCAAAACCAAAAAAATTATTGTTTTAAGTTCTTTTCTTTTCCTCGTGATACTTGTAGTTTTCTCACAAATAGATACATATTTTAATGTACAATACACAAGTACAAGGACAATAGCTTTGACCGACAGATTTATTACATGTATTGATTGAAATGAGGTAAAGTTCGGAGCCAGTGTGTAGTGTTCCTTGGAGGGGCCCCGTATTAAAATTTGTTGGGGACCCAAATAAAGCGGTCAAAATGCTTGCAATAAATTAAAATAAATATTTATTGATTATAATCCAAATAATTCAAATTAAAGATACACTTTTCTCACTGTATGAATGCATGAAAGACAGTCTTTTTTTTCCCAGCAGCACGACATGAAACGCAGTTGTGGACAACATTTTACTAATATTTGCTAACGTCAGGGGCCTCTGTAGCTCGGGGGCCCGTATCATTGATACATTGAAACGGCGGTAGCTACGCCCCTGTTAGCAAATTAGGGTTGAGATTGTAATCTAAAATAGCATAGAAAGTGTAAGTAATTTATAATTTTGGTTTAAAATAATTATTTATTTTCTTTTCTATGTTGTCCAGTTCTGTGTCGCATTTGCTAATTTCTGTTTAGATCAAAGATTCACTGGTAGATAATGGTTTTAGAATTAAGTCCGCTTTTGGTAAAAACATTTTTGGTATAAAAAAAATTAAATAAATGACTAATATTGCTTCAAACGTTTGTGAAAGCCAGTACACTAGAAAGGATTAATACTTAGACCAGTATTAGCAGTTATTTTATTGAAACTTTCCTATTTGAAGGTAACATATACCTAAATCAACAGTACCTTATACTTGTTTAAGATTCTATGAAT
This sequence comes from Asbolis capucinus, assembly GCA_018249125.1. Lineage (NCBI taxonomy): Eukaryota > Metazoa > Arthropoda > Insecta > Lepidoptera > Hesperiidae > Asbolis > Asbolis capucinus. Next base: position 16,325 of record DWJZ01000451.1, read on the forward strand.
GTAAATGAATGCTCTGAGTAGTGGCAGCTTAGTGGTTTGAACAACCGTCACCACCGAGGGATCACCCACGGGGGAGAGTCATTTCATTGTGATGGAACCAATCAAAGATGTAAAAAAAGATTGGCCAAGTGAGACTGGGACTGGCGCCAGAAGGGTTCCGTATCATTATTTATAAAAACGGCAAAAGTATGTTGTATGGAACCTGCCTTAAATATTTTGTATTTTAATTAAATTATTTATTTTTAATACTGAATTTTAAAATATAACAAAATTTTCAGTGAATATTTCAGGCGTCTACGCGTTGCCGTTATCAATATCGAGCGAAGGCGAGCAAAATCACGTTTGTTTTATGGGAACTCTTTTAAGTATTAATTTATTCCGCTTTTTATTATTTGATGTTATAGTGACAACAGAAACACATTATCTGTGAAAATTTCAATTGTCTAATTATCACGGTTCATGAGATACAGCCTGCCGATGCACGGCCAGACGGACGGACAGCGGAGTCTAGAAGGAAATCCTTTAAAAATAACTAGCTATAACTATAATACTGTACTAACTATCTTATCAGATTATAAACTGACACGTTTACTGCCAAATAACTCTAATTATTTGCTTGTCTTCGTACTTCATGGCATATATTATATATCTCGAATATTGGGATATCTGAATATCCCATCATTTTATCGATGTATGCACGTAATGGACCAAATCCAGATCATCCTAGCAGACCAAAACCTATCATCTTTTTAGTTAATTAATGTATAACGTATTTAACATTTAATGTTAACTTCGATCCCACCTGATAGGAGTGGCGACAGTGTCTAAGATGCTGAGCGCACTAACTTAGTAAATGCCTATCCACTCTTGTTTGCGTGCGTTAATTCAACTAAACATAATAATACCGAAATATAAACATCGATTATCCGCAGCTTATTCCGGTACAGTATTCGGCGTCAGTGTCTAAATTTAGCGTGGTCAATTACCAAATTTCACATCGTCTCAGCGACGCTGGGAAATAATTTGATTACGTGTATGAAATTTATAATGGCCGTGACTGGATAAATAATAGTCGTATGGTTTTCGTTGCACGGTTGTTACGAGGTTCTGGTTCTGAACAAATAGCAGTTTCAACCGTAACGCTATCACGGTGTAATGGTTGTATCGTACCACATAATATTGTCGTTATTATATTTGATTGAATTCTGCTGATGGTATTCTTAATTTAAGACGTTGTGGGAACATTTTTTCAGAGACTGCCGAACATTTTGTGGAATAATTTCCCATATCATCGAGCAATATTCATAATGATGGGTAGGACAGACATGCCCAGTTGAATACAATATTTAAATGTTCAATTAGTTGTATACCTATCAAGGTATCGTTTTTAAAAATATTAATTATTGACTGAGAAGAATTAATGTAGAATTTTCTGTTTATTTTAATATTCGTTTTGGCTGTTTGCGGAACAACCCATCGGGAATATATGTACGTACATAAAGACCCTGTGAGGTTTCGAGGTCTGTCATTATGTTATCATTGTTCGTACAATTACGGTTATGTTTATAACGAAATAAAAAATAGTAAAAATATTTTTACTATTTTAACTACTTCTTAAATAAATACATATAAATAACCGTATAAAGTTATAAACGTATAAGATTTGTTATCCACGAGTTAACACAACACAATTAGAATTTTTGTAAAAAGTAAAAGGTCATAAGATCTTTAAATTCAGATTTTCGATAATGACAAACTAATTGACTCAGATTAGATACATTTCTGTAGTGCATGTGGAACTACAATAAAGATAAGACAAGAAGAAATTACTTACCTATAGGTAAGTTTTAGTAATGACGGCCAACTTTGGTATGTAATGACACTGAAACTTCTAAGTTAATGCGCTCTACCGTCTACCGCTACATCGGCACTTACCGTCAGGTGGGATTGTACTCAAGCATTAACTTATAATATGAAAACAAATAACTGAAACTGGAAAGCATAGCCAGTTTAGGCTTAGGCTTTTCCAGTCTATTTGTCATAAAAGTAACATTAGATATATAAAGCGATCGAAATATAAAATAGGCATTTTTTTAAGTAGTATGAAGCGTCGCCCGGCATGTCAATAGCCTGGCTGCTATTAAAGGAAGTAGGTCGACCGATATAACCAAGGTGGCAGGTACCATCTGCTGCGCGCTTCACCCAGGTATTAGTACGGAGCGGTGCCACTTGGCGCAGGCTTAGTCTTCCTAGCTCCAGACTAAGATATTGACGACACTATAAAAGGGGAAACTGTCTCATTTCCATTCCTTTCCATCCTATTAAGATTGTCGTTGAAATTGCTTCCTATGATTTTTACACGCGACGTTTTTGTTCTTTGAAGTTAGTGTTAATATACCTTTAGAATTATTTTTTCATTTATTTAGTACTATACCTGCGAAGATGTAAGTGTTACAATATATTTTTTAATTTTTAGACAACCACTGTACATTTACTATGACAATACTGTACACTGCCACAGGGAATCTAGTCCGCTGTTGCCTATAAGTGTTATTAACTAATGCACCGTGATTGATCTATTCAAAATTGAGCCATCGTATCACAGCTATTGGTCAGTACATTTTTTTGTCATAAGCAAGCAAATGAACAGACGGGTCAGCTGAGGACGAGTGATCCCCGCCGACCGCCGACCATGGATACCAGCAACACACACTTAGGTGTTACTAATGCGAACATTATAAGTTATCTTTGGCAGTTCTTCTAACATGAAAATCTGAGAGCTCTTTGGTTTTAGGAGGGTTCATAGAGCACTGAAAATAGAATACAACTTCACTATAACGTCATAGAATATACGATAATTTAATATAATAATTTAGTAATTCTCACATTTATTAAACTAGTATAGAAACAATAAATATATTAATATTTCAAAATAACCTTGTGATAAGGAACGACTCCCAATTTGAACAACGAATTCCCTGGCATACTTCGTTTTAAAAAGTTTCAAAATATTCTCGTTATATTGGAGTGCGGCACACAGACTGGATAGGTCGCCTCTATTATAGAAAGTAGGTCGGCTGATATTGGCGAGATCCAGGTAACGTCGGGGACTGCGCGCAAATCAGGGCTGATTGTGTGCCAAGTGAAGTTCACCAACCAACCTGGCGCCATCCGATCCAATCTCATATATGTACATATATTTCATAATACACCGTTTTGTATATTTTTGGGTAGGCAATTTGGATTTGATTCTTGTGTGTTTTTTACCGATTTCAAAAAAGGAGGAGGTATTCAATTCGTTTGTATGTTTCATATGTTACCTCCGAACTTTTTACTGAGTGGATCGAATTTTTTAACACTTTTCGATCGAAAGTTGATGCTAGTCATGTATTCCCATTTTCACCGACATCTGACGGTTAGTTTTTGAGTTATCTTTAATAATTCGTATTTAACCGGTTGTGACGTTGACAATGATTGTTTCATTGTATTACTTGTCGGAGGCATTTGAAGTCGGTTTTTTTTAATTCTTAATTCAACGGTTAATAATAAACTGAACGGTATACATATATGGTAAGGCAGTCACGGATTAGCCCATAAGAAAACTCAAACAAATACTTCGGACTTAATTCTGGGGGGCACCAGAAATAGTACCAAAAATACTAGTACATGAAAGGTAGGTACGACGGCTTTCGGGGTTGCCAGAGTGGGCCCGAACCACCCAACGACAACTCCGGGAAGGATGGCACTACATGTGGCCGCATACCGTCGAAACCTGGGAAGACCAGGAATGGGACTTCAAATCCATACGAATTTCATACGAGAAGAGCCCAAAAAGGGGTACCGCACACCCGGGTGTTCTTTTGGAGATTCCGGAGTCCTCCGCGTAGCGCTGAGGAAGGCCACCAGGAGGGTTTTAGTTCGGTACAAATCCCATATAACCCGGAGTCGCTCCCACGGCACCGGGTACCTTTTGAAGGTTTCCCGCTCGATACCAAAAAAAAGGTACGGCTGTTGGAAAATTGGCGCGTTATAAATTGACTAGACCAATGACGTCCGGGGTCATAACCCCGCTTTTTTTACTATGTTGATTTAATTACGAATAGTGGTCCACAGGCGTGGACTGCTTAGGGCAACAAATAGTTTAACCGTGTAGGTAGGAAAAGTTGATGGTTGTGTAGTAATTCCATAATTGTAATAAAATTAGCCACGGCCGAATTCGGTAGATTTGGACTGGTATTCGTCATCAAACCAAAAGGGTTCTAGCAATTAATCGGAAAACTAAATATTTCATATCCAGTAGGTACAGTACGCTAGTTCATGACCTTTGTTATGCAATGTTCCGAATTTGAGTTACCGATGAAACTGATCTCAAAATAACCTACAGAATAGGGAATTGCATCAGGCGGTCGCAGCAGCTAGGAGGTCCTCGGATTATTCAGTAAGCCTTTCCTCATCAAACATACATATGTCACTATAATAATGTACGTTATACATTCAATTGCTTTTTTTCAATTTAAAAAATAAATTCGTCCATACATTAGTTGCTGTCAGAAACAACCGTTTGATAATTATTATTCCTCAGTAATAAACTTTCGGAATTCGGTTTGCATTAGTTAAGTTATCTTCGACGATAGTGTTATAAACAGATTTCAGTTTTAAAGTGCGTGTGGAGCTTCGTCTGGGGGACTTGATTAGTTTATCGGAGTAACTGTCCAATTTTTACTTCAAGTGAGGTCAATAGACTTACATATTAGACCAGTGCTTCCCAAAGTGGGCCAGATGGAGTCGCAGGGGTCCGGAGAGCCGATGGAATAAGATTAACGTAGACTAACCAAATTTATCTGGTTTAGATATTAAATGAAATAAACGTTTCCTTTTTTTTACTTATCAATGTATTCCACTCATTTAAGAATATTACAGGAGAAAAAACAGTGGAATTTTTTTTGTGATTTTTGACATGTTTTAAGTTTTAAATCAAATCATTGTGAAGCATTACATTTTTTTTAATTTAACGGTGTAGTTTTGTACATTATTTGATGTATTTTGTGAAACTGGTAGCTATGTATGTGCATGGGGTCCGCGGCAACCAGTTTCTAACATCTGTATAAAGAAAAGATAGTTTGGGAACCTCTGTATTAGAATGTAAACCCACGTAAACACTATAGCAACATCTATTACAGCGCAGCATTCTTGACTGACACATGTATAGCGGATTATGATGGAACGTGACTTATGAAGACAATTAATATAATCACCTTAGTTATTTAAAGCCTGTATTTCTTTGGCGATTTTCAGACGTCGTTTGTATTTTGTTAATAAGATTAATTGTGTTGTCACTTTTGGTTTGATCAATATTATTAAAGACTATCAAAGAGTGCGTCTGTGTTTAAATAAAATATCAAGAATAATGAAGATTAAAAACTATATTTTGTTCGTAAATCCATTTTTTTAATTTCGTAAATTCATAACAATAAAATTATTATTTTTGGCAATATTTATTTTAATCAATGATGAAGTGACGAATAATTACTTTGTGGATTACCTTTACACACTACGAAGTAACATATAATCTACATATATATATTTGTATGCTAGACATTTTTATTGTTTTTGCACACGTTTAGAGATTTTAGACAATATTTAACATGTAGTCTAGACAAATGAATTGCAAATAAATACTTTGATTAACATTTTTTTATTTTCAAATTTGAAAAACTCTTAGCTGATTCGGTTGTGGTCATGTGTAATTCCTGTAATACTAAACAGTACGAAATAACGTTAAAATGAAGCACAGCCATTGTTTGGTGCCCATAACTGGGTCTTATTATCTAAAGAGATGCGGGGTCTAGTAGCTTTTACACTTAGACATTGGCTTTTTAGTAAATAGAAATGGAAATTTTATTATATTAAAGATAAATAAATACACTACAAAAATCCAGTTAATGAATCGAGGGCATCTGACAGATTGCTGTTTGTTTTAAGGTCGAAAAAGTTTGCTGTGTGTTTTATGTGTAGTCTATAGCATCCCTTACACTGGCAATCTTGAAGGGATATGAGTTGTAGGCGTCTACTTAGTCAATGTTTTAACTCCAATTCTAAAATCTTTGTAACTGTACCTCCTGTAGGCATTTTATCACAGGAGAACTCAGTAACTATAATGAGATTGAATTAAAAATACTTTTTGATTTCTATTGAGAGCCGTAAAATATAAGATAATATAAATATTACAGCAACTTTGAAATTATTATTTATTTCATCTCCGCAAAAATTTCTCTTTAGATAAAATACAGTTATTTTTATTTAAAGTTCTACAAAAATAAGTATTTCACTTCAATTATCTTTAGAAAATTTTAATGAGCTATTTGTTTTGAAAGAACTCGGTGATATTAAAACAATATTACTCTTAAGAATAGCGTTACTGATGGTTCAATACGCAGGCATTAAAGTTATAGCTTACTACATATTAGTTAGTTCAAAGTATTTATATTGTCCGTTATTATTTTAAATGATGATACTTGCATTTTATTTTATGTTTAAAAGTATTAACAGCCAACGCACAGCTTCGGTGTAGCTGTTGGCTGTAGCCGGGATTATCTTAACTACTAAATCTTTTTTATTCGTTAACCGATTTAAATAATACAGTTACTGAATATGAATTAAAGTAATGTAAAATATAATAGCAAAACTGCATTCAAATGTGTGCACAAAGACAAATATAAATAGACACAAATCCTAAATAATATGGCTTGAGGTCTACTCGTGTAACATACCAGCATAAGTAGGTACCTATGTAACTTTTTGACCTAATAGTGATAAGTAATTGTGTAATTGACGAGATATTCCACATTTTATATTACAAGTTCTGTTTTCTTAAAAAGTTTTTGTTCCTTCCACCGCCACCACAGACCAGAGACTTACCATTCATATGAGTACTCCCTACTCTCTCTTACTCTCTCGATTCAACTGTTACCTTATTTAAAGTTACCCCCCACCGAGTGTTGCCAGAGACACTTACCATCCTCCTTGTCTTGTGAGGGTGAAGCCGAAGCGTGCCTCGCGGTCCACGGAGACCCTGATGCCGATGATGCCGAGCCCCTGGGGAGACACTACCTGCCCCCGCATGACGGACACGCGGCTGCACATACCACCTTATTACGGCTTCACGAACCGAGCCCAAGCACAGCCCAGGATCATAAAGTTCATACGGAAATTGTTACTCTCTCATTATTTTGTAATACCACTGTTATATCAATAATTCAATATCTATGTTGAGACATGTTATATAATACTAGCATTGCTTATGTTCCTGATTGAAGTAATATCCTAGCGCCTATCTTAATAATAATATAATTCATGTCCCTACGATTTGATCAAATATAATTTTGGGACAATAAGTGGTTGGAAAACATACTGTATTTGCTTAGACTTCAATTAAATAATATTTCCACTGAATCTACCACTGAGTAGGAAGTTACTTTAAAGATTACTACATGCGATAGCAGATATATTATCTCAAACGTAACATTTAGGAATCGTTTCTTTATGTTCTTTAGGAACTTAGAACATCTTATTGAGATTAAAACTAAAAGTTTTTTAATGTCTAATGATGAATTCAGTTCACTTGTTAAATAAACTCTGTTTTTATTGTACTTAATATAACAATTATTTAAGTGACTTATAATTTGACATGAACTCTACAGAAATAATGTATTATGTATTGATTGACGTATGAACTCTACAACCCTGTAGACTTCTTCGGTCTTAACGAACGAAGTGGATAAATGTGCTAATTTTTTAACAAATGAAAATAAAAAAAGACTCGGTGAAAGTGAAATAAGAAATCAAACAAAAAATAAGAAGTTTTCAGCATTGCACATTCTCTTATCAGGTTCAGCTACATGTCTAGAATAAATTAAGGTTCACGTTTAAGGAAAACAACACATGACTATGAAAAATAACTTAGAAACTTATATAAATAACTTCCAAAGTGTACCGAAATTTATCTAGATATGTTATTACTTTATGCATGTCATAGCGGCCACAGAGAGTATATATCTGTTTGTGATAGGTACACCGAGACGGGGACTGGTTCCAATCCCCACACTTCATTTGAAATTGGTGCTAGAAAAATAACGCCGCAAAAAAACTAAACAATTTATTGGAGTGTAAGTTCCTGAAATTGTAAGTGTGTGGTGATTTAACTACGGCGATGTGTTTTGCTTCTATATATTAATATAGTGAGCAGAAAAAATAAGTGTCGCGTCTATAGAATGGGCTTAAAAGGTTTAAAGGAGGAATGAGCGCTTCTCTGAAACTATTAGACTGTATTTATTATTATTAATGAATAATATCTTAGGTACTTGTGACTTACAAAGCAGTCAGGGTTAAAGATATATATATATATATATTTCAATTAAGTCAATAGTTCTTATATCATCGACTGACTCATCACACTCGGATATCTCTGAGTGGGGACTGTGGTCATTTATGTCAGTCTTTGCCATCGTTTCCTACTAGGCTCCTGTTACATATTACATACAAAATAGGAAACAGGAGATATATACTTTATAGTATGTCAAGTAGGTGTTAATGTGAGTATATATATATATATATATATATATAAGTATATATATTAGTTATTTTTATAAAGAGCGTGTATCTAAAAAATATAGGAATTTTTAGGATATATTTTTTTACCTTCTATAAATTAGTGCTAGACCGCAATTCTGATGGTGAGCAGCGATGCAGTCTTAGATGGTAAAGAGCACTCATTTAGCAGAAACCTATTCATACTTGACTCGAAGACACATTGTAATCGAACGGGAACACTGACGCGGGCAACTTATTGCAGTCCCTCGCAGTACGTATCCTAAGGATACATTCTGGAAAGTAGAAGCCACAGTGAACGGGCTCCATTCTGCCTTTTGGTGGCGTTAAGTATCCCAAGATTGACGTCGCCATTTTATGGTTTATACATCAAATAACTCACGTGTTATAAGGACAAGTATAAGTGAATAAAATAAATATTACAACTCTATATGTTAATATTAAATCTTTCATTAAAATATACATACGTCGCCCATAGTTTCTTTACATAAAAGTATGTCGTGCTAGATCAATACCACCTGTTATTAACTGGCAATGACGTCCAAGTTTTTTAAGCGGTCTAACTTACTAAAAGCCTATATAACTTTGCTCATAAAGACTCCCACATTATATTGTATGAACTGCCTCTATAGCAACCAGTTTGTAATATTTCTATAACGGAAGCTACCGGCTGTCTATGAAATACGTTAACATAAGGTATATCTAAAATTTGTAACTCACACATATGTTTGTCGTGTGCTAAAAGTTTTAACAAAAACCCTACATAGTTTTATCGTTCCTTCAAACAGGCCGGTTTGTATTGTTTCTCTGTTGTAGCAAAATATTAAGATATTACTATTCAAGTTAGTCTTAAATACGATCTTCTTAATTATAATTCCACATTAATTATTCATTACAATTATAGTAACGAAAGTGCCAATTAATTGATCTAAAAATAGAAAATAATATCTTTTAAATACATTTTAAAATACATTCTGATTATTTATATTTTTGGGGTCACAGTGCAATCATCTTGCGACACTTTATGATAATGCATATACAATAAAATATTTCTAATTTATTCAGTCTCATAAATACATATGTATTGTCAATTTAATACATTGAAATCTAAAAAGATTATTTCAAGTTTGTTTAGTTGTATAGTACCATTAATTTAACTGAGTGTTTTAACTCTAACCAAAATATATAATGTGTATGTTATGTTTTTTAAAATGAACTGCAAGGACCTTTTATGCGTAGGTAATGTATCCAATATTAGTTAACAAAATTAATACTTTTCGTAAGTGGCTGTGTGTATTGTATCGTATTTTCATGAAATAAGAACAAATATATACAAATAAGTGACTATGCGAAGACATAGACAAGTCAAGTTCACAGTAATTGTGTAAAGTTGAATAGGTAGTACGAAAATTCTGAAAACATTAAAACATCATTAATAGGAATGAAACAGAGCATCAAATGATATGAAAATGAATGAGTGTTGTTTTTCCTGGCACCAATTTCAATGTGAATTCCATAAATGGCGGGCGATGTCAATGACCGGTTGATGAAGCAATGGTTGCAATGTACACGTCGACAAGAGTGCTACCATCTTGCTATGGAGTCAATCAAAGTACATTCCAAGTTGTGTTTCGGTTAGTCACAGGGGTTAAGGATCTAAACACATAGAGATGGGCAAGGTAAGGGTTGGTTCACAGATGAAAGACGCAGACAAAGGGTAAGGAACACATATAAGGGTAAGTTTATTTGAAGCTACATTTTGCGTGTTTGTTGATATTTTTGTCGATTGACGATACGCGTCTCGGATCGTATATTTAAGCCCTAAACCTATTCCAATGTGTTTTAAACGTTTTGCGTGAAAGCGTAAATGATTTTCCTAAGTTTTTACAGTATAACAAAAGTATACCATAGTATATGTGAGCTATATATAAGCACAGTAGACGAGAATAATAAATATTACTAAAATACTATTGTGGCTGCGTCAAACCATGTAGGGAGTACGACCGCGGCGGTGAGTACCCGCGCGGCATACGGCGCTCGATTTGGACATTTTGTCGCAACCACAAGGAACATTCAAGACAGACATACAGATGTTACATACACATAGAGAATGAAACGAATACAGACAAAGGAGTGAACATAAAGTGAAAAGCGTCGGTCGCGCCGTTCGCTTGTCGGTTGGCGAGCAAGCGGCGGGCGGTGGCATCACACACATATGCAGGAGTTGCAACATAAAGTAATAGGTTAACATATAGTGAACACTGAGGGGCGAGGGCGGGCTGACTGACACTTACCATGGTGTAAAGGAATTCCAGAACTCGCTAGGAGTGGCGGACACGGCGGCACAGGGACACAGAAAGACAGGACAGATTACTACACAGATACCTACAACCCTCAGTGCAACCCCACCCCAACTTTGCAACCTCCGGTCGGTTGCACTCGTCTACATGGTTACTTTGCGTTTCAACACTTGCTTTAATGATCGATTCCAAACTTGTTTACATGTATTGATTCGGAAATTAAGCCCGTTTGCATTAGAACAACTTCACCACTATCATTCATTTTAAATAACGAACGCAATTTAGAAAAAAAAGATAAATTGAACTGCAGGTCGTGGAAGATAATGAGGCTGTTGATACACGGAGTAAAGAAGCATGCTCGCTTGTAATGCCATGTGATGGCACGAGCGAGCTCCGTCGACGTTTGTTTAGGCGTAATGAAACAAATGCTAGAACGCAATATAACCCCTCTAGACTTTTCAACTTAAATAAAATAGTGAAGCGGCTCGTGTTTTAATGCAAACAAACTTTTGAGGCGCTTTTGCATATAAAGCGAGGTGGGTTTACTACTTTAGTTATTCAGTTTTGCTTTGTCTTATTTATAAGGATAAGAGATTAGATGATAAACTATAAGAACGACTTTTGTTTGAGCGTAAGACATAATAGTTACCAAACATTTTTGATTTATACTTAGACTCGGATCATGAAAATACCTGATCGGCACCGCGGTTCATTAGTTAAGTAATGATGATTCTAAATGTACATTTGAATGAGTTTTAATTTAGAAAGGGTATCTGTCATGACTCGAGTCGTCGTTGAGCAGCCTTATTAAAACAATTCGTTTAACTGACAGGAAGACAAACAAAACTGTACGAAAGCTTTTGAGCGTTTAATCTGTTATTACATTCGTTTAATTTATAAGACGCATTTATTTTGTTTAGACAAACAGGTAGGGTTAGACACACACAAGGGATAAACATTAGACAATACACAACACATCGGATCTGGTGTGAAAATAAAATCAAAAATTAAAAACAACATAAACGTGTGGTTAATGACATGTAATAAACAAAACCATGCCGGGGCAGCAAATTAAAACTCAATATTTTACACGCGAGAAAAACACAGGAAAATCAAAACACTTCCACCAGATGAGAACAAAAATTAATTTATAAAACATTAGCATTAATTAAATCAAAATAACCACACCAAATCCTCGGAGAGGTCTAGGAAGATGAACGGGATTAACAATGGTAAGGGTCCCTAACTATAATATTATGTTTTCATGAAGTTCGGTCTCAAATCGTACGGATTTACATAATATGACGATGAGAATACACATCTACGATCATTGTTAGGTGCAAACATACCGGATTATTAATCATGGGAATTAATAGATCCACCTTAAAGGAAAAAGGTAAAAGATATCGTCATGAAATGAACCTTCGCTGAATATTCACGATATCTTTCACGTATCTATGAATTGATTCGGTGTTTGTTGACTGACATAATAACACTTACCTCTCTGAATATTCGTCCATGTGGGCGTAGCTCTGGACAGAGTTTTCTTCGATGAGGAATTTGACTCGTTGGTAGAAGGAGGCGGTGACCGAGGGAGGTTGTTTCCGAAGGAGCACCTCTACGGGGTCATTGGAAGCCAAACACATAATGTGTTCGGCGCACTCTGGACGACTACAGCATTCCGAGTCCGAGCAGTCGGTCATGCCATCTTCAAAACGGTAGTGTCATTGTAAGATGACGAACAAACATGATACATATTGAAAGCATCGCTGGGTTAAACTGAAAGGTTACCTTCGTCGTTGTCCTCGTTGTCGCTGCAGGAGAGCTCGAGAGCGATGGAGCAGTCGATGCCGGCCCAGCCGTCGGCGCAGGAGCAGCGGTACACACCGTCTTCCAGCAAGCATTGTCCGTGTCGTGAGCAGCCGTTGGGGCATCCAGCTAGAAGACCATTGTTACTTAATTTAATATTGTAAAATCATCCTCCAATAAACGAGGTAATATACTTCTGGTATGCATTCCTTCGTCGTAAAAATCCCACCGGACGGTACAATACGATAAGTTGGCCGCGGCGGTGCGCCCGTTCGATTATAATGTAAATTCTCCAAGTCTAGAGTTATAGGCTTCTACAAGTTTGTGAGTGCGCTTTACCATCTAAGACTACAGTGCCGGTTACTATCAGGTGGGTGGTAGTCCAGTAATAACCAGCATCATGTAAAAAAACTATTTTTTGTTATTGGATGTACGTAAAAAACGAAATGTTGTAACAAAGAAATATTTATCCCATTACATAAATACTTATACTAGTACATTCTTTGGTGCGCCACAATTATATTTCATCATTTTACATATGCAATACCTTTCCATTTTATTTGTAGGTATGTTTAGAAACACAATGTATTTGAAATTTACGTTATTGTAAATGAAAGACGGAGTTAATATTAAATTTCAACATAACTTACGTAGAGTGCAATGTCTCCCATTCCATCCTTGTGTACAAACGCAAGTGCCGTTCTTACACTGTCCGTGGTCGTGACAGCGGGTGTCACACGGGCGCTGGTCACACAGAGAGCCTGTCCAGCCCTCGTCACACCGACACACACCTTCCGCACACACCCCGTGCGGCCCGCAGTCCAGTGAACAAACCACTACAAACACACCTTCACCTTTAATACTCAAGTGACAAAGTTTCATCCACACTCGCATTTGCTAATTAAAGTGAGCCAGGTTTAAGTGGATGCATAAAGTTAGAATGATTGCCGAGATAACTTTAACATAAACGTGAATGTTTAAAGCTACAAACGGAGAGAAATGTTAAACAAAACCTATTTAAACAGATTGTTTTAAATGTGCAACATAATAAAGTAATTAAGTACAAACGTTGGAAAACGAATGAGTAGATGAACTAGAAATCAAATTATTTATGAACAGTTATTTCATGCCTTGAGAACAATCATCGCCAGTATATAGAGGGTCGCAAACGCATCTTCCGGCGTCTAGATCGTAAATGCCACGCTGCGAGCACGCAGGCAGACAGCGCTGGACGCGCGCGTCTCTCTCACTGCACGCAGCTCCTCGCCAGCCCGCTCGACAGACGCAACGTCCACGCACACATGATCCGTGATTCCCACAAGTAGGATCCAAACAATCCTCTGAAATAAAAGGATCACACATTTAGGATAAGAAATATTAAATACATACTTTTACACACATGTAAAATAAATATTTAATTTCTTCAAAGCAAGAACCTGATTAGAATACGAAATCAAGTTTATAAAAATGTTACCTTCATCACATTTTTCTCCTTTCCATCCAGGCTTGCAATGGCATCGGCCAGCGATGCATTGTCCTCGACCAGAACAATCGGCAGGTTCACAATCGTGGGCTGGAACATCACACTCAGCGCCCTTCCATCCTTCTGAGCAATGACACACGCCTCCAGCATACGCACCATGACCCGAACATAGCACAGGACAAACACCTAAAAATATAAATGTTACTTATCTCGCAAGTTCGTATTAAATAGCAAAAGATATCAAATTATTATAAAACTTACTTTTTGAACAGTCGTGGCCTTCATAACCATCCATGCATTCACATTTCCCCAAATAACATGATCCGTGGCCCGAGCAATCATCTGGACAAGAATTAGTCACTCCTTCAGCTTCCGACACGACCATCTCCACACTATGCGGCTGCAGCTCGTCATTATATATAGATATGAACCATCTTCCCGTATCGAGATACTGTAAAATGCTTACATTAACTCTCATATCTGTAGATCTCTTGTTTATCGTATGGTTCCATCTTTGAAAGGGGCTTAAGGTGCTCAAAAGGGAATTAAAGTCGTTAAGGTTATTTTCGTAAATGTCTCGTAATTCAGAATTTCGTCTTTTTCTAAGCCTGTGGTCGACTCTGCCGCCACGTATGAATTCCACAAAATCGTACTGTGTAACGCTGGGAGCTACATTTCGCCTGCCATAAACAGCAAAATTAGCGCCCCAAGGAACCGTGAAGTTTAAGCTGACGTATGCGGGTTGTTTGTTGCGGAATTCAGAGCTCCAGAATTGATATGCAGGTATTGTAGCGCTATGCAGTTCATCGAACTCCCTGACTTCCAGCGCAGGAGACCATGGCGGAGGTGCCGCTTGTTGGGCTTGTTGAGGTATTATTGCAGATTCCAGAGCGGCTTCTGCTGTCGTTGACCACCCTCCAAGCGATGACGTTGCTATAGATTCTATGAAAGTAACAACAGTATATAATATTTTCCTTCACTATTCTATGGACATTTTAGGCAATCGTAAAGAAAAAGTTATAAATTGCCGATAAATAGTATTTAAATTATTATTTTTATAGAGTGTTTGGTGATGATGTGAATAACAAACCATTATTCTTACCGTCTGATGGTGACGATGTGGATAGTGCATCCCTCATTCCTTGTGCATGTGTTACTGCTTTTACATCTTGCACCAAAATACAATTAGAATTGTCTATATTACTTTTAATTGACGATAATGCTGTAACAATAGAAATTTCCATGAGACGGATCATAGAGATACTTAAAGTATTAAAATTAAGCACACCGTTGTCTTCAATACTTAATATCACGAATCATTGTAAAGGACTATCTGAGAATTCGTATGGAGAGTGGATGGAATGGATACATTTTTTAGATGTAAAATATAGAATTAATTATATAGAAACAAAATGATAAACAAATACCCAATAAGCAAGAGTTTCCTTTTCCTGATGCCGAAGTCGTCTGTGTGTTGATTGGCAATATATAAGAATAATATCTTACGATGAGGATGACCCATATGCATGTTCAAAATCGGCAAAAATACCAACTCTAATACAGAAATACATTTTGAAACATCCACGCAGCCGCCTACTAGTTGTGTCATGTAACATGTTATCAGCAATCGGTCCACGGTGCTTAAGGCTCAAATACAATTCTTCGGGTGACATAAATCCCGGTCGAACAATGCGATTGTATTACAACGAGATGTGTCGTTCGAGAATTTGACTTTGAAGAGATTGACGCGTGAGTAGGGCTAGGGAGGTGTCGTGACGTCCCGCCGGGTTTTAATTAACCGAAGCATGGCCGAGGCGCATTTTGTAGCAGTGTGACAAACTAATTGGTTCCGCTAGCGAGTCCGGGCGGTGCGGCGCGGGCGGCTCGCATGTACCTGGTTCTTACACCCAACCATTTCTTATTCCCGAGAATGCCGTTGTCCGCTCATTATGCGACAGTCGTCAACCTCCCGATCTATAGAAT
>DWJZ01000452.1:0-32496 GCA_018249125.1 Asbolis capucinus
GAGATCTCCCGCCAGGCGAGGTGTGATGCCTGGGGAGCGGCCGAGCTCCGACAGTTGTTAGTCGGAACTTGTATATACGCTAACGATACAGAAAACTCCAATAGCGTGATTCAGGTTGGGTCGTGACGTCATTATGTGACGTGATATGCGACGTCGCCACTCTTTTATACGAGGCAGTAAGCACTAGCAATGTTCATTCAGCCATCAAAGACCATATAAATTGTGTGGTGGATGGGGGATCCAGCCAAGTCTTCCGAAAGCAAAGTTTACCCACTTGCACTTATATAGCATAAAAACCTTATATGGTTGTAAACAAGATGTATTCATAATCGCTATTAATGTTACTATATTATATCGTTATGACCCACATCCGTAGTCCATTTTTCCTTGCCCACTGACCCTGACCATGATGAAGGTATCTAGGTCGATATATTAGCATTGAATAGTCGTGAGGTTTCTTGTATGAATTTTAATTTTTCATACATGCAATAAATGGTTATCACGAAGCTTTCGTCATGTTGGTCGATAAGACCGAGTTGGACCAAAAGTGGCGTGACTAACCCAGTGTTAGGGTTAACCATTTCGTACACAAAGGGAATTTCGTAAAACGAGACTCTATTACTATCTGTTCTGTTGTCTGTCTGTTAAGCCGGCTATCTGTCGCCATGCGGTATCCCATGAATCGTGAAAATATGACTTGGCCAGTTTTTAATTTATTAACTTAATACTCTATTTATTAGACTTAGTAGATAACGAATAGAGATAAAATAATCATTTTTATTATTAAAATCAATATGAAATGCCACCGACAAGTTATACAATGAAACTATCACTGGCAACTTAATCGCAACCAGTTAAATACTAATTATTAAAGATAACTCAAAAACTGCCCGTCAGATGTCGCTCAAAATTACATGGCAGTATGCTGTACTAGCTTTAAAATAAAAACACATCAAATTCGATGAACCCAATATAAAGTTTTGAACGAACATTAAGAAAAAAAAGTAATCATTCAAAAACCCCACACGTCAGATGTCACTAAAAGTGTCATGAGACTACGGTACGCGTAATTTTTAAAAAAAAGTACTTTAAAGTAACATAAAAATTATCAAAACTCGATCCACCTAGTCAAAAGTAGTAAAAAAGAAAAACAGATATATTAAAAGTAATACTAACTCCAAAACTATTCGTCAGAGGTCTTGAAAACTGAGACTTTTAAAAATTAGACCACATAGCAAAGAACCAGCTTTCGATCAAAAAAAATTCAAATCGGTCAACTCAGTAAAAAGTTCTGCGGTAACATATGTATGTACATATATAAAAATATAATACACACGAATTCAGTACCTCCTACTTTTTAATGTCGGTAAAAAACCAGCCAAGAGAGCGGCTCGAACGTGTTAAAAATTTACAAACCTATTTCATTAAATAAATGCGGTATCTAGCCAACACTATGTAAGTGGGTTTTATGATAAATAGAATGTGTACCAAGATGAGGTGTTGGTCAGTTATTATTGACAAGATAACAATTGCTGTTTCCGTATGACGCAACTTAGTAATAGTGTTTGTACAATACCATTACGTATTGTGCTACTTGAGCTTGCGAGTTGATATTATCGTTTGTATTTACCTATAGCTTGCAAATATACACACAGTCTTTTTTATTTATTTATTTGCACTGAATATACATGGTATAGGTCTTGATTATTATATGTACATGTCCATGATAATATCTTATTCAGCTAAGTTGCAAATTCCTTAAATGCAAATTTCTTATAATAATGACATATAATTAATAATAATAAAAGTCAATATGAAATTAACATTCAGCAAATTATCAATTTCGAATAAATTATAATACAATTAATCAAATTGTAAATTAGTGTAAAATTAGTAGGAAGTGACAACCTAATGGTTGAAATTTGTTCTCTCCAACGGAAGATCCGGGGTTCAAATCTTGACACACCTCTTATATTCAAAAGTTATGTGTGTATCAGAAGCTTATCTCTTGATCTTGATACGGCGAAGGGAAACGAAAGCTGCACTCCTGAGAGTTCTCTTGGCCAGCGTGGTGGATTGTGGCCGATACCCTTCACATGGCGAGTGGAGCCCCGAATGCAGTAGTGGGACAGTGATGAGTTGTAGTAATGACACACAGTAATGTATTTACAAGCTTTTATTTAACTTGCAGTGTATGTTTTACTGAAATAGGGAGAGTTAGTTACACGCTAAAACGTGTATATTTCACTAATCTGACAATGACAATTTGAGAGGGACGTAACGAAGGGGGAGGGACTCCAAAGTTGTAATTACTAATTGAAAAGATGTGCTGAGGAGTTCTTTCGCCGTTTCTTCTCCTCAAAATAGCACCTTTCCGAAACGGTGGTAGATGCAAAAACTATGTTCATAAGTGTATTTTTAATACCTATGTGAATAAAAGAATTTTGACTTTGAATTTGTTAAAAAAAAACGTCGCCCGATCATTCTCGAGCATGGCAATTTTTTTTATTTTGAAAGGAATAATTCAAGGATTACGAGATTACCAACCCTTACGTACCCCCATCGAGGAAACAATCACATCAGCATATGTAGATTATTAGAAATACGTAGAGAACATAAATTATATTAATATCTGACGCGCTCGAGTATGTCCGTGCAACTGATTTACTTATTTTTTTTTTAATCTATAGCCGCTCCCCCCACCGATGAAAGGGTAAGTATATAATATATGAAATATTTTATTTTTATAGTCTATGTTTCACAAACGAATAGGTCTCTATGACGCTCGAATAACTCCCGATTTAGCATCGTGGGCCCCACTATAGGTAATTAGATCTACCTCCTCTTACATACAGAGTTGAAATTTAGAATCAATTCCATGACAATGAATTTTTATTGTAAGCATGAATCTGTTGCTATACATAGGATTAGCTCCAGAGAACGGTACTCAACGGTTAACAATACAGTTAAAGTAAAATGTTGTGTTATTCATCCTATTAGAGCTGTGTAATTAAAAAAAAATACCTTGTATTTAAAAAAATATATGTAGTTATTGTTTATATTGTTTATTATATAAGAGTCGACGGCTCAAATGATTGTAGACTATTCTCATATGCACATAGTTGTAAATTGATATCTTATTTATAAGTACAAACACGTGTCGATTGTTTGATGAATTGATTACTTTGAAATTATTGTGCCTGGCCCCTAAGGGACTTAAGTAGGGTTGCCAACTTTTTATTGATATAGTATTTTTAAAAAAAGAGCATAAAAATACAGTACGCTTCAAAAAATATATAACACATTACATTTTTAACTCATTTGATTCAAGAATACTTGTTTTTGTTCAACACACGCACATTTCGTCAATCAAACGAAAGGCGGGTTAAAAAATTGTGGCATGTTTTTTTATTAGTTTTAGTGCTACAAAATGTAAACATTGATATGCTGTACTGAAATATAGTATATTCACATACTATATATTTCTTGAACAGTATATAGTATGGAGTCCTGAAATACAGTACCTCAATACTATATAATATAGTACGGTGGGCAACCCTAGACTTAAGACACATTGCGAATGAATGTAGTAGCTAAAGGTCTTCTTGCACTGAAAGAACAGACATACTACCGACATGATTTAAAAGACCTCGCATTTATTGACATACAAACTTTACTAACGTTCCCTTCGATTCGTGGCTGAGGTATAAGCCGAACGCTTTCTGGCAAAACATTAGGTATTGTTCTTGCTAAACTATTTTATCTTCGACTACAAATTTCCGAAGATACGATAAAAACTATCCAATAATCCTTCTCGTCTTATAAGCTACAAACAATCACGATTGTGTGTGTCTAAATAGTTCCAGTTGTTTTAGAGTTGCCATACAAATTTTAACCTATTTTCCTATGGGAACAAAGCCATTGCCTGGGATAAAACCTATCCTATAACCATTCTCGGGTTTTAAACTTCGATTATGCCAAGTTTCACTAAATCAGCCCAGTGTTTTTTGCGTTAAGCTCGAACACACAATAATTCCAAAAAAATATATTTTGGTCTCTATTTTGACCCTGTTACAGTTTTATTACTAATATAGATATTGCACGACATGTAGCTACAAATTTCTGATATGACAGAATTAATTCGACCACATTATTTTGATGCTTCCACCGTGTCCGCTGTTGCATAGTAAGTCCGAACTCTCAGTCTCACAAGCCGCCGAGGTTTGAGTACAAAATACTTAGTAAACATTTGGGACCTATGTCAATATATCTATCGAGGTGTTAAAGATTTTATGCCTTTAACAAAACCATGCGTCTGATAATTACTTTCGGGACCGACGGCTTTCAGTGCCAATCAAAGCACGGAAGTGCTCATGAAAGGACATGGCTAAATCTGCTATAAAACGTCCATTAGCGTGCAAAATGAATAAAAAATCATGAAAAATACAAATCAAGAATACAAGTCAAGGGAGGCTAACGCAGCAGGTGCGAATTAAACTGTGATATTACTTCAATTATTACCTTTATTAATAAATTATTACATACTGATTAAATTTAACTTAAAACTATGGCCAAAGTTCGGTCCTGAATAACGACTTGGAGCGTCGGGTTGCGTTCCCAGGTTGAATTACTGTAATCGACATTTAATATCTTGTCTATAATATAATTTTGTGTTCTATAGATGGCTAACTATTATAACATTGGCAAGGTTTTTACACAGTAAGCTTAACTTAAATTTAGTGAACTTTGGGCCTAAAATCGGAAATGCCTCGTGGCGCCCCTGGTAGCCACTAGCGGTCGCCCATCCACACCAGCTCTTATTTCTTAAAGTCGATGCAACACACTAAGCTACGAGCGCTTTGTTTATTCCATCCGTGTTTATTCTGTTGTCTGACATTAATGCAGCAACGTCGATACTCTTTTAGTAGCAGCTAACGTTAAAATAAAATTACATCAAAATATTGGTTAATCTATAAAATAATCTAAAATGGTGAACCCTTCAGTGTTGCGATTATTTGGTCACTAGATTTTTCCCGCGACTACGCCAGGGTGGCACCTCTTCACATCACACAAAGTAGCCTATATTTTTCCTCAAGTTCTATTCTACCTCTGTCCTAAGTTTCATCAAAATCGGGTCAGTAGTTTGGGCGTAAAAAGGTAACAAGCCGACAGTTACTCTAGTATTTATGATATTAAAAAGGATTAAGAGCCACTGCGGGCGTGAAAGTAAACCACGGAATCTACATATTACCTATTTTAGTTTTGTGTTGGCTGGTGCCTGTTCCTGGACGGTTCAGTATAATTATTTATCGCTAAATAGCAGCTGCTAGGTAGTCGGAACTTCGGAACTCTTCCGGCACAAAAAGATAGAAATTGAATATCAATTCCTTGCGTTTCCATTGTAAGTATTCGAAAATTTTAGAATCAGCGACTGCGTAGAATGGGTGACCACTAGTGACAAAAATTTTATGAGCGCTTTCGTGCTTCGGAGGGCATGTAGAGTCGTCGTATTATTAGATAGCAACCGTTAAACCATAAAATCTTGCGATGTAACCCCTCCACCCATCCGCATTAAAGCAACGTGAGTATGCTCTAGATCTCCAGAAGAAACCTCAGTAGTGAACCATGAATAGGCTGAAGCCAATCGATGCCTTAACTCCAAAAACCCCAGACTTACAGATTTCATTGTATTTCCCTAGTCTATGTACATAAGAATTGTCCTAGGTATATAACAGTATATACTGCCATCATAAATGAATCGATACCAACGTCAAAGCCGCGCTGGGGATTACATAACCAGTATCTGGGTATTTATATATGTAAATTTATCTTTTGCCATACATGCACTATCTAGCCGAACTAATTTGATCTGTTTCAGAAAAGAAGGCCATCCGTTTTTATAAATGTCGGTATAATATATTTTATCTTAACCTCAAGGTCCTATTGCATAAGTATATCAGTAGATGTTGTATACTTTTATTTTTATCGCATAAAAAATCGACAGCTGTTATCCAATTTCTATAGTTTTATCCATCACTTTGTATTAGAAGATAGCAAAATATTATTGACGTTATCGATAAAAACAAACGTAAATCGCCGCCAAGATCTATTTGTCGAGTTTAGAATAATTCCAGTTAATTTCGATGAACGCTTACATTTGTACACCGCACTAGTATTCCGCCGATGGTACGGCCAACACAACGTTATGGTCGTAGCACTGGCAGGGAAAGGGGTCGCCCCCTTACTGCTTTTCTTCCTACTCTGTACCCTGAGGTACATCCATGCAAATATGCAATCACAAATAACACCCGTACCAACTTTCCTCTGTCGTCTGTCTGCCCCGGTTCTCAATCAAAGGCCCCCTATTCTTTTGGACAAAGTTTGCGTAAATTTTTGCATCATCCTCCATCCCATTTTTATGAGATCCGTCCTAAATTGGCATGTTATTTGTACCTGTGTTCCAATCGCTTCAGCGGTGATCAGAATGATTTTAAACTAATATCACCGTGGATACAAAATTTAAATGCAAACGGGTATTCACGATATGTTTATTATTATACAGATATATCGACCAAGTTAGGGGCCATCCATAAATTACGTCACAAGTTAAGGGTGAGGTAGTGTGACATTGTGTGACAAAGGGATAGGAAAGGTCCTAAATTTCGTGAGGTCACATGTCAAAACCCATTATAATCTAAGTGTTACAGTGTTACAACACAAACATTGAATTGACATAAAACTCAAACACATTTGCAACTCTATTTATAGACGAATAAAGTAAAAAAAACCGACTTCAAATATGTCCAACAAGTAATACAATAAAACTGTCTTTATCAACATACTCGCAACCAGTTAAATACATACTGTGAAAGATAACTCAAACACTAACCGTCAGATGACGCTCTAAATTATATGCAATTATCGGACATGTTATGTTATGTTTGGAACAAAAAATAATTGTAAAAATCGGAATACCCAATAGAAATGCTAATAACTCAATTCAAATCAAAAATAATGAAATTTGTGTGACGTAGTTAATGGGTAGCCCTTACGTGGCTAATGGTCACGGCAAGACTTGGCCGAAACCGGGTCGAAATATCGGGTTTACATGGTACAAACGTAAGTTACACCGCGTCCTTTTTTTTCTCTTCCCTACACGCGTCTATTATTTTCCTCTTGGAAGACGACACTTTCGTCAGTCTTGTATAGCTAATGTCCATGACCGTCCATAACTTACCATCAGGTAACCTGTCTTCTCATTCGCTACTTTATAACAAGAAAGGAAAATACCAAAGGTTACTGGAACCAAAAACGCACGTCTGTTAGCGGTATAAAAACAGTTTTAATCATAATAAAAAAAAAATATATACTCTCGGTAGTTGATACAATTTAGAAACAATCATTCAAGCAATTATTTATTTTATTTAATTTACTGATAATTTAGGTAACAATGGATACCAGGCCTTCATGAATTAAACATGTTCATTGAGAAGGAATTAATTCCATAAGATAATAACAATAACTAATTGGTTCAATTATATTTAATTAATTAAACCAATTAAATTAAGTAGGTATGTTTTTTGAGAGAAGCTAATCAGGTTGCTTTTAACTTAATATTTAATTTAGAAACTAAGACAACTCATTAAATTGATGTTGTCTATGGTGTTGATGTTGTATATAGTTTTTCTATTGTCAAATCATCTCCATCCATGATTTTGATCAATATTGAATTTTTGTTAAATACAGACATCAGAATCATCCATTTAGAAACCAGAACGTTGTGCGAAAATAAAAAATATACGTTGACACGAATAGTGAACCTTTCCCTTTCTTCAGGTCGGCGGGCCTGTTAAGTATGTTGCGAACGGAAAGCAATTATGAAAATTTCACAATAATTGCTTCTAGATCACAAATCCGTATGACGTATTTGCGACAATCGTGTTTTTTAGGTATTACCGCAAATTTCGTCGCGTAAAGTTCAGTCTTAATTAGCGATCGATTTGCAAGCAATCACGTAGATATGTAATACGTTATTCGACTCATAGTGATAGTCTGTGTAATTGTTGCTGATCGTTTGCTGTTTGCAAAGTTTAGCTAATAAGCCTGCGGTTATTCATTTATGATAGGCGCCACCGACCGTGAGCACAACGCTCATTGGTCGGATTATCTTGCTCCCGCTGTCGCTTCACCGCGACTTGTTCGTCGGGTGATTTTCGTCGTCTATTAGTTACGCGCTTAGAGTGCGAGTCGTTTAATGGGCCAGAAATATAATTACTACCCCCGCCTTCGTTCATCGGTGCAAGACTCACGTTTACTATAGTACTGTTCGTTTTTCTTTTTCCAGTGTTTCGTAACCCTGGGAGTGAATCTCAACATGGCGGGACATGGTCTGGTGATGGGTTTTGCAGCAATTCTCCTGCCGCAGCTGCGCCAACCTGACTCTATCATACCTATTGATGACTCTTCGGGATCCTGGATAGGTTAATCTTAAGAGTTTTATTATAAATACTTATCCTATTCTTCTTATTAAAGTTTTGAAATCAATCATGATTATTTCTTTCGTACATAATGTTTTTCGATAACTAAATAAATGAAAAGAAATATTTCGAAACTCACATCTGGCTCGAGGGACCACATTTAGTAATTTTTTAATTAAACTTACGGGAGTGAGTTTTAGATAAATATGATTTGTTAGGTATTACGGTATCATGACTGTAACGTAATCATTTTTGTACTTGTGAAACGGGTTTTTTCTTTGACTATCCAATATGAAATACTTTAACCAACTGTTTTCTACTTTCAGCTTCAATATTGGGTTTCGCGCTTGTCGCTGGAAATTTTATCGTCCCTACGATAATGGCCAAATATGGCAGAAGAATTGCAAATCTCTGCAGCATTGCGCCCATGATCGTCGGATGGTTTTGCATCATCACAGCAACGAGCATAACAAGTCTCCTGATCGCCCGGTTTCTTCAAGGGATAGCTATGGGCATGAGTGCTTCCTTAGGACCGGTTCTGGTAGGGGAATACACGAGTCCAAGGAATCGTGGAGCATTTCTCACGACTATTTCCCTCACAATAGCAACCGGTGTTCTAATAGTGCACACCCTGGGGTCCTATTTATCATGGCAGATAACAGCGCTCGTAATGGCATTTATAGTATTCGCTGATTTGCTGATTGTAATATACTCCCCAGAATCACCAAGTTGGTTAGCAGACCAGGGAAGGTATGAGGAGAGCGAAAAAGTCTTCAGATGGCTTCGCGGTGAAGGCGAAGAAGAGGAATTGCAGCGAATGATCGAAACAAGTATGGTTGTCAGAGAATCCAAAGACGAGGCAGGCTTGTCGGATTCCTTTTCCAAAAGAATTAAGGCCAACATTGCCTACTTTGCAACTACAATTAAGAAGAAAGAGTTCTACAAGCCAATTTTCATCATGATTCATATCTATACCTTGGGACAATGGGCTGGAGCGAACATTTTAGCAGCCTACACCCTGGACATCTTCCATCACGTCATCGGGTCCGACGCCAACATTTCTCTTCTGGTCATTACTTTGGACACGCAGAGAATAATTTCGAATGCAGTAGCAGTTTACGTCATCAAGAAGATTAAGCGTCGAACTATGCTCTTCGTGACTGTTGGAATCAACCTCTTCGCGTTTCTAGCGACAGCTGGATACACTTATGCGAAAACCAATAACATGTTGGCATTCGATCATCCTTTCATCGGGATAGCGCTGATACACATCCACATGTTCTCCATCGCGACTGGAACTGTGCCTCTGCCCTTCATCATAGCCGGGGAAGTCTTCCCCCTAGAATATCGAAGTCTCGCCGGTGGATTGAGCGTGCTCTTCCTGTCTTCCAATTTGTTCATCACTGTAAAGACTGTACCAGTTCTGTTCAAGAATTTTGGTATTCATGGAGCCTATGTGCTTTATGCCATCGTGGTGGGATATTGCGTTATGATGGCGTGGTGGTTCCTTCCTGAAACTAAAGATAGGACTTTACAAGAGATCGAGGATGAGTTTAGAGGAAGACCTATGTCTCCAGAAGAGTTGAAATCAACTCAATCCTTAACCTCAATGAGACTCCACAATGCGGACAGACGATGCAGCAGTCCTGTAATTTAGAACTTTAATGAAATGTAAATTATTGATATCATAAGTTAAGATTAAGTATTTATTTGTATATTTTGGCAAATTAAGTAATAAGTACAATTTTATTTATATGACGACGCTGTAAGCAAGTGTTTAGGTTTAATAATTACATTGAGTATTATATCTTCAAGTAAGGAAGCATCTACTTTTAAAATTTTAGTGTACGTTGTTACGCAAAATACTCTTGTGTTTAAACTGTCGAAGACAATAAATAGGACTTAATCCAAACGTACTTTATATCGGTCTAATCCTTTCGAAATTTTGACCAACACATACATACATCATTGTAAACCACTAGTAACAGGCCGCATTTTACTTCGGTATAGAAATAAAGCAAGGGCCGATAACGGGACCCATATTGAACATACACACATACATACATTATATATAAAACAAACACTTCACTTTGCACAAACTGCATTCAATTGCGAGCTCACAAAAGCACCGACTGATTGAAAAACTGATAGATAAATAGTCTGAAGAATCTTGTTCTGCTCCTTACTAAAAACGCTCCAGTAATCTTATTATTTTATATCTGCTATCTTCATAACAATCAGTTACTAATTAATTATACGTAATATTTATAATTATAGCAATTAATTAAAATACCAGTTATAATCGTCAATTGGGTTTGATTTTTTTTCAGTCAATCATCTGCAAGATTTTTGAAACTAAACGTCAGTTTTAATAAATGGTTAATAAAATGGAGTGTAAAATAAAACACATAATACGTCTAGAAAACTGTGTTCTTTCACAAGGTACGTCCATGAGTCATACACAAGTATGTTACATCCACAGTCCAAACTAACACTGAAACAACAAAGAGTGGGGACACCGGCCGCGTCCTGTCCGCAACGCTGGTTACTTTCGCGCCAACAAAATGGCTGCCAAATGCGCGGAAATATATTTTTTATAACCCAGATTTTTTTCGTGATACTTTTATTAGTGGCCAAAAATTTTACTTTATTTTTATTATTACTACGTATAACCAGCTATGCGAAAAGGCATTTGGTTGCTAAATATCACATAGGTGTTACATCGACTAAATAGATACTCCGTTTAGGCACATATTTATATATTTAGTTACTGTGTCAATAAACCATTTAGGAAATTATTTTGTATATAGTAATGCGATTTTTTTCTATTTTATCACTATTGAAAAGCGACGTTTAATGCGTTGCCTCACGCTATATTATCTACGATATATTGGTACCTTTGATATTAATTACAGTTAAGTGTTTATAGATATAATGATACTCAAGTATTTTTGATCATCGCATTAAAATATAAGAATAAATTCCACGACATTTGAGTTATAATCTATTTCCTATAGTCTTTGTTTCAATATAATATGCAGAAAGTGGCTGTCAAAATAAGCGGTGAAAACGATTTTTGTTCTGACGTAAAATGACGTCATATCAGTATTTGTATCATCTGCATCCGGCTTATTTTAACAACCATTTCAGCTATATAGTATGTACACCTTTTATTATACATTCACTGTATAAAACTATACACTTATTTATACATGTACTACAGACCTGCGAATGTTATGAACAAATAAAAAACCTCCAATATCTAATACATGATTGCTACCTTTTTTCTTTTCACTTTTCCACCCTACACAGACATAAATGATATAAGAGACGTTTTGTCACTTATAAACATATATTATAAGATTCAATATGTGCCCCTTTATACATACAATGTTTCCGTCGTGTGATGCATGTTTGTCTTAATTTGTCGTAGCTTTTTACAACATAAGACAAGTAAAATGCAAAGTACTGTCAACGTAAATATACGTCAAAAATGTTATATTTATAAAATCTAATTACGAAACAGAATTAATATTGGTATTTAACCAGACAACAAAAACAAACTGTCCTACTTAAGTACACCTCACTGGGTTTAGGGTGTGTCGTAACCTTCCAAGGGAAAAAATTTCGCGTTTTCACTCCTATAATTCGATTATAATATTTCCTATAATTCAATATAAAAATTGGTTTACGCACAGTCCAATTCCATATTTTTCTGTCAAGTTATACACAATTTTTTTGTTAACATTTTAAGAATTAAGTGTATACGTACATACCGAATTATGTTGCTAAATGCCTGCACTATCCCGAACCAATTCCTTGAATATTGCAACTACGAATCAAAACTCAATTTAACTGTAAGTTTGTGACCGTTCCTCATTTACACGCACACTCACAAAAAGGAGTATAATATGAGTATTTATCACAGGTCTGCAATTTCAATTCAAAAATATTTGTGATCATTTTCAAGCTAAACTCATTTCAGGAATACATAGAAATCAGAGTACCTACATATATGGGTCTGTACAGAACATTTGTCTATTTTTTTCATCTCGTACTAAACACGGCCTTATTAAATTATTACTTTGTTACGCGTGGTTATTAAGATAGTTCTGATCTTGTTATATTATCATCCTTAATTTTTATCTTTTAAAGCGCTTTCGCAAATAACGGGATATACGCAAAGATAACTCGAGGTTATGTCGAGCTGAAAAAAACAGATTATACCGATAACGTCACGGCATCTTCAGAAGTGTTTCGAATGCGACACCAATTTACACTTACAAATATATTTTTTTTATCTATATTAATACACTTAAGCAAGGCGCTTCATGACGTAACACTAGTGCGTAAATCGAAACGTATATAACTAATCTTAGTGAGGGCCCGTGGTTAAGAAACATTGAAGGTGTGAGTTACAATGGTCTCTATAATAAGTTCTATAAAAAATATTTAGTTGTGTAAGAGTCAAATACAATGTCCTTTAGCAGACAACAGACTGCCTGCGTTCAAATGTGGAAAGCAATTTCGGTAAAATTTTGAACCTGCTAGCGAGGGGGGCGCCATTGAAGTCGAGACGTGCTTGTAAAAACAAACTTTGAATAAATATATTTTTATTAAAATTGAAACGTATTTCATTAAAGTTTAATAGTTTCTAAACGTTACATAACGGAGAAGTGCAGTTTTTTTAATTTAAAAGTTCCAAGAAGCAAATCTCCTTCAAAATTAAATCGTATATTTATCCCAAAAACAATACAACACTCACGCCCTCGTACGTATCGTGACGTCATAATAAAATAAAAAACGATTCTTATTATAGAGATCACATACTCGTAGGTACAAGTCACGGCTTTTAGATTGATGCAGATAAATAAATTTCTTATTATAAGTAGCAAAAGCTCTTCAAAAATCTCCAACAAAAACAGCAATGCAAGGGACGGACTTTCAAAGGACACAGTTTTACCATTTGTTAGAGATGAACATTATAATTGTGCCTCTGTAGTTAATTTTAAATGTGCGAGCGAGATAGCGTGCTCAAAACTACGTCTTTGTAGTTCGAAAGGCAGTTTCGAAACATAAGTACAATGCTGTTATCTGTAGCCGAATAATGAAGTTAACATCGACTACAAACTGCATCTAACGCGAACTATATCTGACAAAACATTAGACCAACCGACCATATATTAGACAACGTATATTAGTTGTGATTTGGAGATTTTGAATCTACTAATTATGGTCTTTTAGTTGGACAATTATACTGCAAAGGAATGGTGATAGCCTTACATAGGCACAGTTATAATACTCGTAATAATTTTAGAGAGTATTTTATTAAATATTAACAAATTCTAATGCTTCTCAACCACAGGTACAAACACCCCATCAAACTTACACAATATTTATTGACTAATACATAATATATGGGGCCAAAAATAATATGTTACCCGTGTGAAAACATATACGCGTACAAAACATGGGGCATTTTACAAGCTTTCCACTTACGACATGAATACTACTCATATCTAAGGTATATCAAGATTTCTATAATATAACATTTACTAACCACCCTGTTAGTCAGTGAATAAAAAACAAAAAATCTTTTCGACAGTGGCAGATGCAAAATAACGCAATTTAAAAATTAAAACTCCAAAAGAAATGCATTGTGTTGTTAATTTTAATAAAATAACGATACAAATTTGACACTGTATAGAGTCATTAAACGCAATGTTAAAATATTTGTGATTTTTTGAGTTAATCGAACATTATTTTGTTTTTTTTGACACCCGGTTAAAAGGTACACAAAGAAGTTAGCTGAAACGACTTCAGTTCACTATAATAATAATTAATATAAAGGCATCAAAAATATTTACTTTTGCGTCTGTCACAAAATTACTTTATTCGCACAAATCAACAAAAATATAACAGTAGAAAACGAACTTAACACTATTATCACTTAAAAGTTTAACGAAGACGACAGCGCACCGTGCGCAAACGACACGCTAATAAATAATCCAAAAAAAACATTTTGAAAAAAGAAATATTGCATTCCTTTTGTGCTGTCAACAATACACTTTCCACTAACGCATGTGCCACAAATGTGTTGTAATGAGTCTTTTTTGTTTAAGTAGTACCTCAATTTAAAAATGAATGACATTAGTTTTTAAAAAAACAAATATAAAGGAATCCAACATTTCTTTTTTTTATTTAAACCAGCTCTTAGAATTCGAAACTTGAACAAGTCATATTTTAGTGCTTACAAATGTCCTCTGCTAAAGGTAATAATTTATATATTATATATTTTTAATTGTTAATATTGTGAATCGGTGGTGAATTTTTTTTATTAAGAAAATAGACGTCTTTTATTCTTATAGACAATTTTACAAAGTATATATAGTTAGATAAAAAACAGTGAGTCAAATGTAAATGAAATAAATTTACAGAAACAATTGACAGACATTGCAAGATTCTCGGAATCGTCAAACTACTGCAATTATTGTCATAAAAAATTGTTATTACGATTTGATTAAAACAATGTCGCACACACAAATAATTTCGAGTAAATAAAAATAAAAAAAATTAACGTTCATTACATATCAACAGGAATAAAAAAATAAAAAGTACAAGATTATTGATTTAGAATGTCCGAAAAAAGTAATTTTTTTAGTTATTATATTTGAAATGTATAATTCCGAGAATCATGCAATATGTCAAATGAAAATACAATCATATATATATATATACAAATTATACACCAATTCAATAACTATACAAATCAGATCTTTTGTATATACACAAGAATTACAACACCGTGTCCAGTATTAATAAATTGGTCTTCTATATTGAAAATCTTATGTTGCATAAAATACATTGTCTTTTCGTACCCGATAAATAATTATTCTCAATTTC
Source organism: Asbolis capucinus (assembly GCA_018249125.1). Classification (NCBI taxonomy): domain Eukaryota; kingdom Metazoa; phylum Arthropoda; class Insecta; order Lepidoptera; family Hesperiidae; genus Asbolis; species Asbolis capucinus. The sequence continues at coordinate 15,381 of DWJZ01000452.1, forward strand.
ATAACTATGCCAAATTGTTAAACTATTAATTTTACAATCATAATTTAATTCTTAATATAATTTGTTTTTTTTTTAATAAATGGTCTCACTTTGGCAGTTATCGGATTTTAGAAAAAGTCAATGACATTAATTAGTGCGTTCAGTCAAGTTCTTTTCACTGACTGAATTTTATAGCGAAATATTTTTTTGATAAATTATGCCACTACACAAAGTTGACGATCAGTGTACCGAACATGGAATTAATTTCATTGTGAAGCTCAAACCACACGGCGATGAATTATGATACAACGATCAATGTTAACGTGTGTCATACGAGGTTTTTAACAAAAATATGTTTTATGTGATTTTAACATTTAATGAATGAAACAATTAGTATAAGTACAATTCATAAAGTACCGAATAGATCTGGCCATAATTTTTACGTATAAGTATTATTTATCATACAGAATTACCGACGTTTTATTTCATTATCAAAATCCACGACTTGAAGGGGTTTTCCTCGCAAGTGTGTAGCAAAACATTGTATGACAGGCTTGTGCATTAATCATTGTATACTCGACTTCCTTTGTCCCACCTAAGGCTCTGACAGCGCTGACGAAACCCCCTAGTGTATAATGAGCAACAAAGCATACTTGTCTCATAATGTATGACAAACTGTATTACGTAACGCGGAGTTGCCTAGGGAATATGTCAACGCTCTGCTGCATCGACGCTGATACGGTTTGAGCTTTAGACATGAAATTTGATTCCATGTCTAAACAAATGTTGGTGCTTTTCTATTTAATATTTAAGTTTATTTAAGTTTTACCAATAATAATAGAGGAAAAACTTTGAAAACACTAATTGTTAAAACATCAAAATGATCAGTAGAGAAGACAAATTATAAGTGTACTGTGTGACGTCAGAGAACACACCCAAGTTACATAACAGTGACATACTTCACGAAAGAAATTGAAAACAAGAACCAATTTATTTATGGTATTATTATTTATCTAATTATACTTCATCTAATTTGGTCACATTTTATACACCGAATAGAGTATAATTATGAATGTTCTCATGTGTATATCTCATTCTCTCACAGAGAAGTGCCATAAGGAAGAGAGAGTGAGAAAGTGTATTATTTTATGAAATACATTTCACACTGTTATAATCTGATACAGTATTCGGATCTTTCTATATGGAATTTTTAATTGAACAAATAACAATTATTAAATAAATTATTTTTTGTTTTCGATTTAAAATGAAAAATATACATTAACCTGCCAGGACAATGCATTATTGCAAAATGACATGTAACCATAAACCCTCTTTTCTGACTCCTATTTAAAATTAGTGAACATTTCTGACATGAACCCAAGAGTGATTCCAAATACATAATTATAGCTTGTACCAAAGTTTATGGCACTTCTAAACTACGCTCCATTTGAAACACAAGTATAAGAAGCCATAAAGTTTGGCACAATTTATATTTCATAATAATTATGTATAAACTCTACATATCGAATTCATCACGGTCCTAGCAAGTTAACGAAGTAACCGTGTTATGGAAAAATAAATAAAACGCATAATAAACAAGACCATAGACAGCACGGATTGGTCCTTTCTACATATATAAAATATACATCTAATCCACCGTCTGTCTGTACGCCTACGTTGCTACAAGATATACATTACATATAGTGCTATGTATTATTCTAGGTATATTTAATATATCATTTTGTGTATTTTGAGGATTTTGCCGAGGCGTTGCTTCGCCGTCTTCATACCCTTTTTCAGTCTTATATCTGAAAATATTTAAACAGTATTAAGATACCAAATAAATCATAAGAGAATTTTTTTCAGTTAAACTTCATTCAAAGTAATATACAAACGTCAACCATTGTCAAGCTTAATAGCATTTATTTTCTGATTCATAAATGAATCTAAAAGATTTTATCTACATTATATATGTATAAATAAAAAAATACATAATATATGTATATATATACAAATTATATAATGATATGTATTAATGAAACATACTCTTGTTGTTTGGCGTATTGTGAACCGGCGGGGGCGGTCTTTTGCTCTTAGTGGCCAGCACTGCTCGCTTCGCGTTCTGCAAGCAGACAAAATACATTAACACTGTTTATATCATCTTACCAGTAGGAACTCAAGGCTTCTTCATCATAAAATACACACATGTATACAAAATGCTGTACCACGCGAACTGATATCAATCTCTTAATTTTCCCCAGTTTAAACCTCTCCCAACTTAATTATTCATTCACACAAGTTGTGGTACAAACATACGTTGAAATATTTACTACACATTATTATGCTACTGTTGTCTATGCAGATGCATTGGGTGATATGGGGTGGGTCTTTACTACACCTGTGTGTCTCTCTGTTTGTGTGCTATCTCTATACTTATGTGCATGTGTCTGTTTGTGCAAATTTGTCTATGTGTGTGTGATTGCCTATCTTCCTGCATATGATTGCCTCCATAACTATTGGTATGTATGTGACTGTTTTGTTAAATATCTGTGACTCTATGTGATACTGTGTCAATGTATGTGTGTCACCTGTCTGGCGGTGTCTTGCGGGGCGGGGCGGGTGACGGCGGCGGCGTGCAGCGCTGCGCGCACGCACTCGCGCCGCACGGACGCACGCGCCGGCCCGCGAAGCCGCGGCACCACGCGCCCGAGCCGCGCGCGGGGACACCACGACTCGTCCCTGCCACGACAAATATAAGATATACTCTATGCTTTTTATCTTGCCCTATCTTAGCAACAAAACACGGTCAAAATGATTACATCGTAATATGGTGGTTACTAAGAATATTATGATGTTTAACTGTATCCACTAAATAACTAAATATAAAGGATATTACAGCAAGTTTATCATCTTAAGTTACGTCAAGATAAAAACAATAATATATAAAAAAAAACTATGTACAAGTAATCCACAGATAGTAATGTTTGACGTAACTATCGAGGAAGAGAAGGAGAGAGAGAGAGAGAAAAGCAGGAGATTACAGAAAGAGGCGGGGGTAAAATAAAAGCAGGCGGAACTAGAGGGTGGGTGAGAGGGAGAATAGATCCTAGAACGGAGTTAGAGTTAATAATAGTAACACTAACTTATCCCCTTTGCTCCTGCTGTCGGTCCTGTTCCGCGAGCCCCGACTCCGCCGCGCGCCCGACCAGCCGTCGTCGTCGTCGGAGCTCATCTCCAACGACGGGTACACTGCGAATAACAGCCGAATATAGTAAATCAATAATCACCATCATCAAAAAAATATTCTCTGTAATTTGCCGAGAAAGCGATAAAATCGAGGAATGATCTTACTCTTTCGCTCAGAATCGGGCCATCTATGCAACAAAACATATGTTCCTAATATCAATTCTTTAGTAGAATGGTCGTCGTGGTAAATATTAATATAAGTGATAAATTTGAGAAAGAAACTGGTTTAATTAAGATGCCAAAATGTATAAAAATCATAATTGAAAACGGAAGATATATAAAACGTAAAACATATTAGAGTAAGGTAGTATAGTATAGTGTAGTTGATGGAGCACAAGACCAATTTATGTGTAACGTGTGAGATGTCATAACCACTCACCATACTCCTCATCTCGATGCACTTCCTTTATGAGATCCTCCTCATCAGCGTAGTCCTCATCAGCGCTGCTGACGACCGCCTTTCGCGGCCGTTTACTGCTACTCGCTGGCGTGCTGTTTACAAACATACATACAGAAATAATGCTTTGTTATTATGGAGTAGAAGTGAACCAAGTTGTCGTGAGTTTAACTTAAAACCCACATATTGTTCATCCATTCCACATAACGTTAACTATCTATAATGATAAAAAATAAAATAAAAAATGTAAGTACCTAAATAAGTAAAAAATAAATAAAAAATGTAAGTACCTAAATAAGTAAAAAATGTAAGTACCTAAATAAAATGTTTAAAAGAATTGTAATCATTAGATAATTTGATTACACGGTTCAGTACTGAATACTCGTTAATAAAAATTTTGAAAAATTGAAAAGGAATTTATTTTTGAATAAAACCTATTTATATATATGTATGCAATTGATTTTTATGGTCCTCGATCAGAAAAAAATAATAGTAAAAATAAGTAGTACGACTGTCAAACTGTCATATTATTATCGATGCTTTCGATTATCGATAGTGCAAAACTATCGATAATAATTACTTGTTTATGAACACAACATTGATATCTAATGGATATCTAAACAGCAGAGTTCCGCCACAAGACTATAATAATGTTTACCAACAATCTTTGCCTGGAAACAATTTGCTAAATCTGTGCGTGTCACTGGCGGAAACTAGTAATATATAATCAGGACAAAAGATTTGTATTATATGTTTGTGAACTATATGTTTGTGGGGCGAAACACGAACCTGTCGAGGCGCAGCTCTGCGGAGGGTTCGGGCGCGCCGGCCGCCAGCCCGAAGGTCCGCTGCGGCGCTGCATACCGCGAGCTGATGCTCAGCATGCCCTCCACCGCCGCGTCCTCGCTGACACAATACAACATACTATATATTATAAAGGGGCAATAGGCGTGGGGGTAGTTCGTAACTGAAAAACAGTGCTACAAGGTCTTGACATGCGGTTATGTCAAGGTAAGTTGAGCAAACTTCTTTTGCCCATTCATTAGTATAAGTATTAATTTATTAATGCACATATATTGTTTTTTATGTTTTATAGACGATAAATAAATTGACTATAATAATTGATACACATGGCTACATAAGGCAAAGGTCGGAAACCGCGTTACTATGATCCTGGCGGTAATAATATCAAGTCATGTCAAGTACAACTTGAAAAATTATGCGCTTTATAAGTCTTGCTTAATTTAGTTCCCATCGCATTAAAATGAGAGTAATAATAAATATGTCTAAAAATGCGTTTATTACCTGAAACGTGACCAACACTAATATCCATATAACATTTATGGCCCTCATATAAAAAAAGGTTGCCGACAAGTGATCTATACATTACTCTAGTCCGTTTTTCTTAGTTCTTTAGTCTTCAACCAGCCTTTAAACAAACGAAAATATCAGAAGCAGTACTCACGTCTCTGTGACGGGCTGCTCCTCCTCCTCAGCCAGCACGGAGGCCTGGATGAGGGACTCGATACCGTTGACGGGCGCTGGCCGCGCCGCGCGGTACCCACCCGCCGCACCTGCGGTCGCCGCTGCTGACAATATTAAATACTATATTATATTGTACAAAAAGCAGTGCCTAACGGTTTGATGGTTGGTCTCTAGTACGGTAGGCCCTGGGTTCAAATACTGGGCACACTTGCCAATTTTCAAAACGATAGGTGCATATTAAAATTTGCCATGAGCTTAAGTGGTCGAAAACATCGTGAGGAAACGTGCAGTATTTCCAAAGATACTGATGTGTACTAATATGCACTTGGCCGTTATTTTAAAATTAGTTTACCTACACTTAACGTTACGTTACAATTATGGAGTCATTAATGTACACTTACTGGGCTCCTTAGTAAATTTCGTATGGAGATTCTGTATTAAGAAGCGATTTCAGGACCTATTAAGGACTCTGGTGTGTATAAAGTACGTACGGTGTGCGTGTCTGTGTCTTTGCGGGCGCGGGCGCGGGGCTCGCTTGCGGCGCGGTGTCGGCGGGGCGTCGACGTACAGATCGCCGTCCTCGTACTCATATGTGCTGGACACTCGCCGCCGCGCCGCGCGCTCCGACCGCCGCACGCCCGTCGGCAGCGCCTCCGCGCCTGCAGCCGTCTTTGGCTCTTGAATCACCTGGAAAAACATTTAAATTTACTGACTTTTGATTAAACGTAAATGACATCAAGTCAAGAGCAAATAGACTTTTATTAAGTTGGTGCGCTTTACCATCAACGACGACGCCACTTACCATCAGGTGGTTTTGTAGTCAAGCGTTACCTTATTTCATATTAAAAAAAAAAGATTTCCAAATTATCTTACTTGGTCATTCATGTAAATGTGTCCAATACCTGCTCCTGTACTTATACTTTTAATCTACGTCAAATGTTTGAAGAATCTTGGGGAAAAAGTGTTTTCCGCGAGACATTTACTGATATTTAGACTTTATTTTTCAATGAAGCCATGAAAATAAAAATAACTCTTAAGACCAGCGCGTGCTCTTGATCAACGACTGTACATCGTATGAACTTCGTTCTAATTTAGCACCATCTTAAGGAAGAGTTATCTTTGCAAGGTACTTCTTACGTATAAAGAAGCCAATGTCGTTCGAAAAATATTCCGAAGCAAACACACTCACATATCCAGCGGCGCCGTACTGATGCGCGATCGCCGCGTCGTACGACGGCAGCTGCGTGTGCGCTGCGTACACACCGTTCACTGGCTGCGGCGCAGGTGCAGGCTGCTGCGGGGAAGACGCGCTGTACGTCGCCGTCTGACGGACGCACACAAAATATTTTTCAAATATGTGTTCATTCAAATTCATACTTAAAATTAAGTAATTTTTTCATAGTAACCTAGCCACTTTAATCAAAATCTGAACAAAAACAACATCAAGTAACAGTTATCACTTACTCCTACAAGATGAGTTTGTATATCAATCAATTATACATGTCAAATCAATCTATCTAAAGTGCAGACACGAAGTCACGGTCTTAATTTCACTTTAAGCGACGTGACGTGACTTAAAAAGACCGTGCAAGCGCGATGACAATATGACTCAAGAGACAGACAATAATGACTCAAATTCTCTGTAGTTTACAACGTCCACTGCTGGATGAACCTCACCTGTTGCACATGTGGTAATGCCACCTCCTCATACCGCTGGTAGCCGTTAGCGTCGACGGTGTACGCCATCTCAGTGGTCGGCTGGTAAGCAAACTCCGGGTGGTAGGAGCCTGGCTTGGCTGTCTCTGAGTACTGGTAGTCTTGCTGGATATCCTCCGCTGAGTACATGCCTGATAGAGCGATGAGTGTAATATAGGTTACTGGTTACATATTCTGTCAGGTTACTAAATAAGCTTTTAATAAAAGTATGGCAAGAAATTCATTAAGTTGCAACCAATGCAATATAAAGATATCAGCTTTAAGTATAGAGTGGAAGTGGAAACGTCACATTTAAAAAAAATGTCGTATGACAAGCATGTACATTGATCATTACATACTCCGTTATCTAATCGCGCTGTGCAGGTAATAACCAATATGGTACACATGATATACATATACATTATATACATATACAAGATACAAGTGAAATATTCTCAGGAAGTCTTTGATCATAAGTCTTAGCAACTAACCTGGTCCATAATTCATATCCTGCCCCTCAATCCTGATGCCAGTCTGGAGGTTTTCATTAGTGAACAGAATCTGCTCCTCGTGGTAGTCTCCAATGTCTTTTTTCGAGATGGTCCATTGTTGAATTGGCTTGAGGTTCCGGTCTGATCTGATGAGGTGTGACTTGAGGATTGAATGCTCGGGTAAACTGTATGGAGGGGGTGCCTCTTGTGATGATGAAGGGGAATGGCTGTAACAATAAATGGTGTTAAAATTGGGACTGGGACTTGGTAATTTTGGCTTATAATTGGGACATTGAAAGAGTGGTTCGACCATCTCGGAGCATCAAATTAGCAGCACCATAAGAATCGAGGGGTTTCCTGACAAAGAACATAACCTTTTCATTGCTCCCAAGAGAGATCTTTGAAAATTAGTTCAATTGAGTTATTACACGAATCAAATACGAGTGGCCGCCTGGACAAATTTTCATAAGTTAATCCGTTATAATTACTACGTAAAGTGTCAAAGAAAAGGAGAGTACTTTTTTAGTCAAAAGTATAAGCCATGTCGGAGGTCTTCGGGGGGCGTAAAAACTTCCGACACTTAGGTTGGCCAGCTTGATTAAGCTCTACGCCTCCTCAATATGAGAGAGACCCGTGCCCACTACTGGGGCACGAATGTGTTGGAGCCACGTTACATTACCCAGATACCAAGGTAGGGGGCAGCTTTCACATTAACAACTACACCAAATCAAAACAAGATAACCAAAAGTAATTTTCGGCATTTTATGTGTTTTAAACATGTTATTCAATGATATTCTGTACAGACTTCCTTGAACTTTAGCATATTTAAACACTTAACTATACACTATTACTTGTTAAGGGTCCAAACTTACTTCATTTTAATCTTTAGTACCGTCTTCTTCTCCGGTCTTTCAACATATCCATTTGCATCTTGATATGCTGCAATTTCCTCATAACTTTGATATGCATATTTCTCTGGCAACACAGTCTCTTTAGCATCAATATACTTAACATCTGTCAATCCATTACCAAACTTCACATCTGTCGGAACCTGGTTTATATATTTCACATCTGTGGCTATAAATCTATTGTCTGTATATACTACTTCTTTATTATCTATATAGAATTTATCAGCATATATTTTTTCTTCGACATACTCTCCATTTTGTCCCATGTGCATTATAGGTTTCGGTAGTGTCAGTTTGATGGACTTCTTCGGTGTTTGCTGTTTTTTGGAGTTTGATTTGGTTGGTGAATGATTTTTTAACTTCTGCTCCTGTGTAAAAAATATTACTTTTATTAGTGAAGGTACCCGAAAATCAAACAACCTGTGGAAAGAGAATTATGACAACCACTGTCAAAAATTATTTTTAATGCAAGGACTGGTCTGAGGACGATAGGCTTGTGTAACCAATATCATTATAAAACAATTAACCTCATTCGTAGCATTATCTATCTTTTGTCTTGGCCGACAAGGGATTGCTTATGATTTTGATATTTCTGTCCTCTGTAAGCGTCCATTGCTCCTTACTATTGCTCATTTATCAGTTATATCCCTATTAAGTGAATACCATGGTTATAACATCTAACCTTATCCTTATTACTGCCAGTTCTCTTCTCCAACGTGCGCAGTTCCTTACACAGCTCCCGAACTAGCTGTCCAGAGTTGAGGCACTTGGGAACATTGTCTCGCTTTGCCGGGTCCGTCTGTCACACAACAATATTTACCATTTGTATCATAATTACAGTATCTCTAGACCAAGTAAGTCCCAGATATCTTAAAGCGTCAAAATAGTTCTGCAAAATATCTTTCGATAATCTCTCTTTTACTGTGGATAGTTAGAAATTTAACATGCTTCATTATTGATCTATAGACGCATCTCGTATCATTATTATTTGAAACTCAGACATACAGCATGGCCACGAATTCTATAAAATACATACAAATAATAAATATATTTTGCTTATACTACTAAGGACTAATTCACCTTATGTTAACAAATAAAGATTATACTATTGTATAAAATAGGTATATCTTACATTCTTCAAGGCATGCCACTCTTTCAGTGCATTGGCCAGTATCTTGATGCCACGCAGCAGTAACGGAGGCAGTTGTATGGGCGTCGGCGCCGCACAGCTTTCGCTTATTATGAAATCCTCATCCTGATGACACAAAAACATTTATAACATAGTCCTGATCTGTATCTTGAGTCAATATTATCTTTATTACACTAATCTCAATAGTATCTATCGAAAGTTCTACGACCACGATATCAACCCCTTTACAATTAAAAATGAAACACTTTTTATTTCTATTATGAAGAACAGAGAGAAAAATTTAGTTTTAATGGTGTAATTGAACTTTTCGATAACGCAAAATATATGAGAACCCTGTAATAGCCATTATTGGATTCTTTGTGGGGGATGGAAGTCAATAAATATTGTCAACTGTTGACTATTTTTTCCCTAAATGGATAGAGATCCCAAGCCAACCTGTGTCTCCTCATTGTGCCTCCGGAGGTGCGCCAGTAGGTGTGCCCCGGCGTACCAGTGCATCGCCTCGAACAGCGGGTACCGAAACATAGTCGGCGTCTCCACGCGACTCTCGATCTCATATATCCTGAAAATCGTACAACATTAGTTGTACAACAACTATGCCTCGGCTACGCTTCGAAAACAATGTTTACCATACTAACTTGTTAAGTTCACATACAAACTAAACCTTTAAGATCACATACAAACTTGTATGTTTGTATTCAAAAATTCTTTTCGAATCGTGGATGAGGTAAAATCTACAACACAACAGCGGCCATTCAAATATTTTGGGGAAGGAGTCTTGTAATGTTAAAATGTGTTTAATCCGGTACTTTGTGCAACATAGTTATTTCGATGCCGAAATGTATGATTTTATAGATATTTTATTAAATGTAGATAATGCCGATATAAATATAATGTTAATCAACATAATATAATAAAATTATATACATAGTTTCTTTTTCTAAGGAGAAAGTGAGCGCAAGTATTATAAATATCCAAACTCACAAATATTTTCATTTATTCGTAACATTTTAACCAGCACCAAATTTTACGGCCACCTAAAAACTATACAAATTGACAGCTAACTACTCAAATATAATACTGCGATATATAATACTGACTGCAACTGCATCTCAATGGCGTACGAGTGCAGCAGGTTCCCGCCGAACACGAGCGAGTCGCACGGCGTGAGCACCGCGTGGATCCAGCCGGTCGGGATGAACAACGTTTCGCCCGCGCACAGCTCCGCCGTGCCGTACCACTCCACCTGGGAACAACATTATATCAATAACAACTTACACACACACTCAATTCATACATACATACATACAATACACTTGTGTACTTACACAGCCACAAAATTATACCAGTAACAATTTACACACACTCAATACTTACTTACAACACAAATACACGTCAATAACCCAACAACAAACCTTCACGCCTAAACGGTGGACTTCTATCACCCTAGAAAACTCTTATGGAAAAGAATTCTTAAGGAGTGCAGGTTTCCTCACGATGTTTTCCTTCACCCTATCAACTTCTTATTCGCACATAACTTTGAAAATTAGATCCTGCGTTTGAACCCTTGACTTTGAGAGATCAACGTTCAGAGCATTAGGCGAACACTGCTTTTTTTATGCATCTATAGTTTTGTCAATTCCGCCTACCATCTTCTCATATTTACTCACAAAAAAATTGCTGATTTAGTACTTGTGTGGAAAAAATGTACCGTAGGAACCCAGATTTACAACGATTAAGAGCATTACAAAATGTTGTATTTAATACCGAAATACTAAAAAACCGGTTTCGAAAAAATTAATACCGAAACAATACCGTTTTGGAAACCTTTCGGTACATGCTGAATACACACACTACTATGAAATTTAACATATATTACCATATCGCCGAAGAAGCGTTCATTTTGATTATTGGAAGCGCTCCATTGCTGATACAATGCGAGGTTGGTAGATGTAGGGGGCACCAAGTAGAATATCTGGAAAATAATGGAAAATAATGAAGTCTACAATGTTCGTAAAAATCCATTTAAATTTCAATTCATGAATACAATTAAATACAAACTTATAAATAATCCCTGTCTGAACATGGAAAATAAATGTGAGAAATTACTGGGGTTATAAGAAAGAGCCCAATACAATGATATTTAGAATTTTTGTCTGTTGGTCGTTGAGTACGCTACTCTCAGAAATAGCTGATCCTTTTTTAACACTACTTTTGTCATCAAAAATCAAAGTCACAAAGAAAAAATATAGATTTATAGATTTCCTCTATGATTATTAGCGATACCGAAGCAAAGAGAGGGAGCCACTTATGCTCAATATTTCTTTACCTTTCTCCCATGCATCACGTGATACCACACAGTGGTCCCACCAAAGTCCACGTGGAAGTCTGTGTAAGAGCCAGCAGAGGACATGAGACAGTACTTTTGTACAGCGGGCCTCGGAGGCCTCTCTTCAGCCGCAGGCCACACGCGCTCGGCCCAGTCCAGCTGCCGGGCTATAGCTGGAGGTTCCACAAGATGTGCCATACTGAAATAAAATATATGTTTGTCATACAACATATAAATATCCTGATAAAGAAAACAGAAAATTTCACAAATTGAAACCAATGTGTTTTGTATAAGCCTTATAATTCATATGGTGTGGTAATTTTACGCAATTTGGTAGCTTGGAGGCATCCATAGAAACAGTACCCAATATTTGAAATATAATTATTTTTGTTTCATAAAGGGATGTCAATGACATGTGTCTGTTTGGTGACTATAATCAGTGAAATCTAATTGTAACTTACTTGGTATCAGAAAACTCCAAGCTAAGTACATTCAAAACCTTCTCGTCCCGATGCTCCGGGGGCGTTTCAAAGTAATCCACAAAATCTGCTAATGGCATCCGGAGTGTGATCTGTTTTCTTACGTCTATCACTTCAACCTGGAAACAATATGGTAGAAATTAAAAAAGAAATATATGAATTTGCTATATTGTTCCGTATTTGCCATAATAACATGTGTCAACCCATTGATTGCATCCAGAATAGCATCATGCTATTTTATATTAATTATACATTCTACTATACAAAATGTTCATGTTAGAAATAACATGGATCATGACCCCAATTATTTTAAAGCTTCATATTTCGCAAATAGATACTTAATTCAAAAAATGTATCTTTGCAATGATTTAAACACATTACAGAAAATCATGTTTGCTTTAACTGTTAACCTTAAACAATATTCCCTGGCAATAGTATTGGCAATAGCATATGGTTCAACTGAAACTCAAATTCAATAATATAATTTTATGTATATCTTTTCGTGTGTGAACCTTCTATTATTTACACATAACATACATAAGACACATGATCAGAGGACAGAGAACACATATTAAAAATAATAAGTTTACATATTGACTCACAGTAAGGTCAGAATAATCAGCAAATATAGTGCAAAAATAGACAAGTCAATGAACAGTTAATAAGAATACCAAAATAGTGTTAGTAAATATTTGTTTAGTCAACAAATTAAGATTACGGTCTAGACTTGTATGAAGTACTGTCAAATACTGTGCTTACAGAGTTCGCCACCACTCTGTTACCGTACACACTGCAACAAATAACTACCCTAACATTAATATGCTCTGCTCGACAAACAATTATCAATAACTAGGTTTGATTTTCTAGCGTAAAAAAGGATAACAATACCTCCAACTGAGCTCCACAGAATCTCAGCACAGACCTCACTGTGAAAGTTGACGAGTTGGGCATCTTCATATCTAGACCCTCAGGAGTGTGAAATAATACTGGACGATTGAATCCTAGAACACAAAATATGAATTATAATGCACTGAAGAGCTGGTATTTGTAGATGTCCATAGGAAAAGGTCATGGAATATTTAATAACTATAATTCAACTCCTTACTTTCATTGATATGTAATATCAGCAACTCATTTAAATAAAAATTGTATTTAACATCTCACTGATTGTCTACTTATTTATTAATTTCTTGTCATGCAATTTATTATGCAATGGAAATTCAAATTGCATATTAAATGCATGCATTTTAAAGTTTAGCATGCCTGATTGGCTAATAATGTTATAATAACTTACGTAAACCCTATCCTGCAATAAATGATTGATTGATTGCAAGGTTTTTTTAATCCCAGACAAATTATACAAACTTTTGAAGTAATATGAACTTTTGGGTAAAATCCCGTACATACAATGTAAACTCTTTATAATGTTATCCTTTATAAATTTGGTATAAAATAGAAGTGAGCACAACTTGGTTGGATTACGTTAAAACCCACTTGTTCATCCACTTCATAGAACTATAGCTGTCTATAATGATAAAATATGCTCAGTCGCTTGAGTTTCATTAAAAGGACACTGTACACATTTTAGCTACGGCAGTCCAACATTTCGGATAGTTTTGACAAATGCTTTTTAATTTTTAACAATTGTACAACATATGCCGTACAATCAGGTCTCTAAGCCATTACTTAAATTGCAAATCGTACCACTGTCTCTGACAAACTCCTCGGTGAAATGATGAGACCTCATCCTCTGCAGGGCAGCCTGCACAGGCCTGAGCGGCCGAGCGGCCAGCCCGCGCACCCATGCTGGTGTGCCCACTTGTGATGGTTTGGTCTCCGCGCTGAGTTCGTAACGATCCGCACGGTGATTGTTTGTAGGAATTTTCACTAAAAAGTAAATTTAAAAAAAAAACTTTGGTTAATAAAAGTATAGCTGATTTCAAAAAGCAAAGAGTATGCGTTTTATATAGTCATAAAAATTTAGTTTGAAATGGAATAGATAAGTTATGGCCAGCAGCTTTCATTGACGGCAAGTGATTGGTAGTTAAGTTTGAGTTTTTTAGAAAGAGTAAGGGGGAATTTTTCTACCCTATAAGTCTAACATAAGACTTGTTTCTGTTGTTGTTTAAAATGTATTTATTACATTAGGCTTTATTATAGGATAACTGATTTGTTTGTTTTATGTCATGTATGAACTTATACCTGTACAAGTTGTTGGGATGTATTAAATAAATTCTATCTGGAATTTTCAGCATGTAAATCAAATTTGTATGACAAAAATTCCAGATCAAATTTGTACAGAACTTAGTGACTTTTGCTGTGTGAGATATTGGTGCCCAAAACAAGGATTTAGCTGTGAACCTGATTGTTATGGTTTGAAAGCTGTTGTTAAGCCATGTTGGAGGCCTTGAGGCAGCATAAGAACTTCCAGCTCTTGGGTTGACCATTAACCAATGATGATTTGTTTGTTTATATGTTTGGATATTTGGGTTTCCTTCACAAACTAACCGTTAAAGGTATTAAGATGAAACTTTGCATGCTGATAGACCGTATCCAGAAAATAAGCATAGAATAGAATCAGCCGAAACTAGTAGAATATAAATAGTTTAAAATAACAAAGAGAAACTAAATCAAATATAAAAATACCTTCATCTTGTTATTACATTGCTTAAATATTACAATTGAAGTATTTATAGTTTCAAAATAATGACACTAAAAATCAAGCCGTATATCTCGAATCAAGGACATTTTTTTAAGTCTAAAGAAACCACATAACAATTTAATGATGTCTAGGCAAAAAAATATTTTTTTGAAACTCTACTTACATACTGAAGGTCCGTAAGTTTGTGCACATTTTGGACAATGGTACTTGTCTATGT
Source organism: Asbolis capucinus (assembly GCA_018249125.1). Taxonomy (NCBI): domain Eukaryota; kingdom Metazoa; phylum Arthropoda; class Insecta; order Lepidoptera; family Hesperiidae; genus Asbolis; species Asbolis capucinus. Next base: position 30,419 of record DWJZ01000452.1, read on the forward strand.
CATCCGATTGGTATATTTTAACATCAACACAACTGAAATGAAAACAAACCATTACAAACACCATGACGATGATAATCACACATAACGTTCCAGGAATAGGACTTAACCGCATAAATGTGATCGGAATGGATAAAACACTGTCAGTAATTACAATATGCATGTAATTATGGCAAATTATGGTGTAATTTATGGTGTCTTCCTACCGAACAAAGAAAAATACGGCGTCGCACTTATCAGTACCATGACGACTGAAGATGTAAACAAATAATAAAAGTGGAAAACTATTTCTTCCGTAGTGAAAACTTTAGTAATAGCAAATATAAGACACTTTTAGAGTTATAAAAGCTAAGGCGCACGAGAAATCGACGATTTTTTTGTAAAACATTCCCTTTTTACATGATGGCCGAACACCACAACGCTGTCAAACTTTAAATATTTTTTGTCACACACAACACGACTTTCATAACGAAATTTAATCATTTTCCACTTTACCTTCCATGAAACCACTCGCGACAGCAGTCGCATTCTATCATAAATTGTCCATTAATATAGGGCTGACCACACAAACAATAGGTTTCCTTCGATGACGCCATTTTGATGGCGAATAGACAAAATAGTTTTTTTCTTATCCACGTTGCTTTCGGGTAGCCATGTTTACTAACAAACAGAGAGGCAATAAACATAGACAATTGATTATACTATAATTTCCAGCTAGATTATGAGATTAAGGGGATTTAACATGTTTTCAATTACTTTCTATCATTAAAAACCAGCAATCCAACATTTAACAATATCTCACAAACTAAGATTAACATCTTGTTTAAGATCATACCGATATCAAAATATCGGTAAATGTATCGATATTTTATTTTCTTATTTGAAAGATCCCGAAAAAACTTAGAACTAGAAATATTTATGTTATTAAATTAATTTTAAAACAATTAGAAAAGGTCAAGGAGAAAGTAAATGGTTTAATTAATTCAAAGGTATTAATGAACTCCGTCCGTAGTTTAAAAAATTATATCAGCGCCTGTTACGATAACATCGCAATATTCTATTTATACGTAATTTAGAAAATTGTACAATATAATTAATGCATTTAAATAAATTGTATCCTATGCTTGGGTTCATTCTAATTAAAATTGTAGTTTGACTGATTTCTATTTTTACCAGGAATTTTACTGTTTCAGCTATGCAATCTCGATACATATTATTCTACATTCTACTCTATGTACATTATGCTATATTCGAATCCTTGCAATTGGGTGAAAATCATAAAACGTAAGTACCTGCCCGTAAATATAACGCAATCTCACCGAGATTATATATACCGATATAGACTTACTTTTATTTTGATTACGAAAAGAACAGTTTGTGTACAATTACGCATGCATTGCACACGTCGCACAGGAATCTACTACATTTCAATCCTAGTTGCAACGCCTATGTAGAAAATATGAGACTTATTACATTAGACTACATTTAACACCTATATGAATTAGAATTTATTCACTACATTTATATAAACTTACGTACTGACTAACTCATGGATCTGTCTGAATTTAACATAACAAGTAAGGCCCGTATGGCCTAATAGGGTCCCGTCGGTACTCTATACAATCTCTACTTCTCCAAAAAGCTTAGAATCAAGCTGCTCCAATACAGATTGGCGGCCAACCCAAATGTGGAAGTTTTATGCATTTGATGTGTTTAAACGGCCACAACGTCAAACAACCAGTCCTGTTAACTGTGCGTGCTTCCGGTACCATAGAAGCACTCAAGAAATATTTGCATCTAGTAGCTACTGGTCTAAATAACACTTTTTTTTAAAGGCATACCAACTAAGTAGTAATAATAGTCTAGGCATATATGTTCGGATCGGCCAAAGCTATGTAATTTTTTTTCTTGAATTGACCCAACAAATCTGCAAAGATGTTGACATCAATATTCTGAAAGATATTATTAAAATTCAATTGCATGAGATTAAGTGGCGAATTTTTTACACAATTAGTTTTATTGGAATATGTAGAGAACGGCCTGTAAATTCTATTTTTAGTCAATCTTACCATTACTCTAGG
>DWJZ01000453.1:0-32476 GCA_018249125.1 Asbolis capucinus
TCAAAGTCGAAATCATTTATTTCACGTAGATATTTTCAATACACTTATGAACGAGGAAGAAGGAGTGCCTGGCAGGACACTGGGAAGTCAGTAATTGACGCAGGGTAAAACATATTGTACAGCAACTTCTGCACGGGTCAGCTAGCGTGATACAATACTTTACTAATGATTACAGTGAAATGATAGGCGGCTTCAGTCCATATTATATAACATGACTCTCTTCTAATACCTGCGCATACATGGAGCATCCTGAACACACTGCTCGGGACGGATTAGTGAAGCGGTTGGCGGCAGACACGACACCTGACGTGACACGAGACCTAGAGGCCTGCTTTACGCGTTAGTTACTCTAACAACTGGAAACAAGGAAACACGAGCCCGGGTACGAGGTCACCCACTATAAAAAAAAACTAAACAACATTTTTAAGAACATGATTTAAAAGATCTTTTCGTGCGAGAAACATACTCTCAACCAATATACAATGTTTAAATTGTTGTGTGACAAATGGCTTACAAATGGAATTAATTATCTTTCCCAGTTCTCAGTTAAATATATATGTATGTATATCTGCAGCGAATGTCTACTTATAGATTCATGGCACAGCCTCTCTACTTCATTACTTTCATATCAGCAAACAAATCTCATCAGATGTCAGTGTCTGAGATTATTAACGCTAAGCGCCTGATGGAACACGATGGCGCGGCGGACGATAACACATTCGTTTAATATTTCACTTCTACATTTATCATCGCAGGTACTAAATTATGAACATTTGCTAAGTAAGTCACATCAACATCATAACATCAACATTGCAAATCCTTATTAATATTATTAATGAGAACACACATGTTTCTTCATCGGAAATGAGCGCCGCAGAGAAATGACTTTTTTATGTGGAGATAGTTGATGGTCTGCAGAGTGACTTAGACTACTTTTTGTCAACATGGGGACCACGTGGGCGGAGCCACTTATACAATACTACTACTCTCTACCCACGGCTTCGCCCGCCTCATGTCTTCATAAAAAGTAGCCTTTGTGTTATTCTCATGTAAGACCTGCCGTATGTTCATTTCCTGGATGTCGTCTCTCTGCGTCAAGTTTAATTCTAATCCGTTTGTACGGTCCTTGACCGCCCATTGCTGGCCGCGCGGTGTACCCGCACACTATACATATATTGATTCAATACATATTCATTCAGTACATATGACGTCACGACGCCGGGCGCTCGGGAGTGCTCAATCATCCATTAATTACTATAAGTTACTGTCACTCCATCTCAATAAATTCTCCACATTCACACTACACTTTCAATTATCTATCAAAGGTGTCCCGCGACACCGTTCAACAGTTTACACGTGAAGGAATAACAAACGTTCAATTCATACCCAAACATCTTCACAAACCTTCTCATTCATAATATCAGTAGGATTCCTTCCAGTTTTACTCCATTTAATAATGAGTTTACGTCATCACCCAATAACACCTAGCTGTTACCAAAACACCGTTCGATTTCAATACAGTTTACCGTTGTCAGTATTATTGTAAGGAGTATAAAATATGTATACAGAGATAACTAGATGGAGACAAAATGGTACCATGGTCACAAATGAATAATACCTACTGTTGAGGTATTCTCAAGGTCGACCCCAGTACTACCCCACCTTTTTATCATATGCCTACACACATGTGGAGCGACAGAGCACTCCAATATCCGAATCCATAAACTGGTTGTTACGTCAACAACTGCAGCGAATGCTCTAAGGACGAAAATCTCGTTATACTGCATATAGAGTGAGGTCCTAGGAGGAGGGAGGTTATTGCTGGAGACCATCACGGTTTGAAGGCTCGCTGTTACAGTAAAAGTGTTCCACGCTTCAACTGAAAGTACGCTCTATTTTATTTCCACGAAATGGCGAAGCGTCAACGTCCACGTCATCCCTCTTTACTGCGAGACGTTTCATCAAGATTATTTTCTTTTCAAGATATGGTCGACACTCGACTCGTGTCGTTTCAGCAAACGCTATTGATTTTCAGTACAACTAAACGCCACAGAGGAACAAAACTAAATAATCTTGTACTTCTCCGCACTTGTCCATGTTTGCCGTACCGAACCAATCCACTTCTGTTTCAATTAACTCACTGATAAAAAGCATTTTACTTTTTTATTGTTCCCTGTTTTTTTTTGTTTTCTTTTATTATTTGAGACATTTTTCAAACATTTTATAGCTTCGAAAACATTTGGAGAGCTGATCGTCAGTCAATTTGTATCTTTAATCGTAAAGTCGTATCTAAGTGTTGTGTTTGCCCTTCCAGTGTTACACTTTCGTACTGATAATGTGATACGTACGGACTGACCGTATAGTACCCAAGTATCAGACAACATCCTTTTTTTTGAAGAAAGGCGGATATGTGCAGAAAGGAGCTAATGAGTTTGAACAATCATACGACATGCATATGTAGTTCACGAAGCGTCGAAAACATTTAAGGAAGAGTGCTATTACATTGAAAGAGGTGGAGAGAACGTCGGAGTACTTAATCAGCGTCCTGAGCAATAAACAATGAAAACTTTAGACAACTTTAAATGTATTGTGGGTGCCATTTTGTCAACAGGAAAATGGCGGACCCCACTGTCGCTTTCGAATATTTATGACCACGACTCGACAAATTTTCACATCCTTTTACTTTCAGTGCGGACTAACTGAGCATAAAGGTAAATACGATAAAAAAACTAACGAACGCGGCGAATGAGCGAGCAAAGCGCGCGGTGGCCGCCCTTAAAGCTCATTCTATGGACCGTTGATGTTCAACTGAGCTGTGAGTAGGTGGGTGCTGCTCCCTGTCGAAGACCGCACATCCTAAAACGAAGACAACTATGCAAAGGATAATCTTATCGAGATCAATATATCATGTTCATTTTTTGTATAATGTTTCACAACCAGATTTTTATTTATTTATTTGCATCCAACATAGTTTATTTAACAACAAGAGATTATGAGGAAACATGAGCCGTCTGCCGTAGGCTCAGCAAGGAATTCATAAAAATATGATATTGTAAGAAATAGTAGTTATCCAATAGAGTCGTACTTACCGGAGTAGTTTGAACCTGCCTGCTACTGTTAGTTGTAAAAGTTACAACAATAGTTGTAGGAGCTTCGGAACTTAACTCCGAAAATGTTTTGCAAACGATATGATATATGTAACGACGTTTACGTCAATGGTCCGTGTCAGTATTCATACATTTCAATAAATGACCTGTCGTCTAAGCTATCGACGGCGCCGCATTTATATTTTGCCACCCAATGTTTATTAAAGATTTAAATTAGTATCAGTAACAGGGAATTGAAAACCAGTACATTATTTTTCTCGTTTCTCTTTTGGACAGAAATGCCCAAGCGATGTTTTTGATATCCGTAGATCCAATATCATAATTTAGCTTTTGCGATTTGATAACAAAAAACTAAATCGCAAACTATATGGAATACTCGTAATGAGTGTTCCATGTCGAGCCGGCAATAGTGTCGTTGCCGATCGCGCGGCCGTGACGGCAGCGCTGTTCGAACACAATCCCACGCTCCACTACACTTTGACAACCTTCAGCGGTCCAGTTCCCAAATTACTGGCTGGACTCTCACCTGCCCTGATTCGTTTCAAACTCATTTTTAAACCAATCTCAATTTGTCACTGGAAAATTTAAGTTTTTAGATTAATGAAATTTTGAGACCGTCAAACAGGTCTTCAGTCTATTATCAAGCACGGGTCTGTTGTAACAACGCAGCATACTCCACCATGCTGCTCCAATGCGGAATGGTGGAGGAGTTAGTGAACAATCCAAGTGTATGAATGTCATCATAAGGCCTCCGACATGACTCAGCGTCTGCATACCCGACGACTTTACATGCCGTCTGAAGCACCAGAAACTTCAGCTCCAACTCTGAAGCACTTTTTTGGTTAATATTTTGAGTTTAATTTTTGAAGTGTTTTTTATTAAATTTATTTTACTGGTATAGGACAAGTTACTAAATAAAGAATATTACCAAATGAATAAATCATGTATTTAAACAGGTTCAAATTTACAATTTAGTTTAATTTAAAAGCTATCTTAATGTAGTGTACTAGTAAGGTAATGAACTACCAATACAAGAACTCTCACTGAAGTTTTGTGACAGCCAATGAGCTCGGCGGCGAGGCGAGGTGTTGTAACGACGCGGGTTCGATACACAGCCAGGACAAACTTTTAACTGATGAGCTGCGTCTTCTGGCTTGGAAGGTCAGAGAATATGTAAAGTCTTGATAACTGTTGTGCTTCTGTTCATAAATAACAGTTAATTTATGCGAAGCGCTCAGAGTAGCATAGGTGATTGGATAAGCAAAGTTAAGCAAAAGCAGGCCCGGTCCGAAAGTGGATGGGAGAACGCTAGAGACAAACAATTCCTGAGGGCTTTCGTGCTCCGGAAGGCACATAAGGCATGTACTCTAGGCCTCTTTAGTTACGATTGTTGCTCAGAAATGGGCCATTGGCAGGTTGTAGATCATTGTTAATACGTTTATACAAATTAAGTTGAACTTTTAAATAAAGCGCATGAGATTATTGAACATCCGCGTGAACGTTTACTTGAACTTATAGAAAAATATTCGTTCAGAAAATAATAATATGCGCTATGACATATGTACAACAAAATCTGAATATTTATGTATGTATTCGTAGAATTGTGGTTCGAGTGCTATCACAAAAATATACAGTTGTGGAGAAAATTAAAACTGCAATTCCACGCTCTCGTTATCTTGATTCGAGTGTTCACGTATCCCGTCCCGGTCACCGAGTCATACCACTCAACTGTAGTTCCTCGCTCACATCGTAGCGCAGCGCGGCGCACAACGCTCCTCGCATAGACAATTAAAATGTGCAACCCTCGGTTTCTTAATGAAAATAAACGTCGATTAAAATACTAAAGAAAGTTCGCTACTCGCCTGTGAAGTTTTATGATTTGGTCGGCGATATCGTTCATTGTACGTACGGCTTGCTTCCTACACTCAATACGTATTTATTATTGAAACTATTAATTAAAATTCTCCAACAATACTTTTTAGAAGTAAGTCAGTAACTGTTAATATGTCAGTATTGAGAAGGAAGTGCAAACATCTGTAACCGCAGTACGACAAAAATCAGAGCTGTCTGGTGGAGCAGGGGGCGCTGGCGGCGCTGGCGGCGCTGGCGGGCGGCCAACCCCGCGGCCGGCCTGATTGTACTACAAACCTCTTACTGCAGCGACCGTCACCGCGACAACTACTCGGATCTAATGTGGTGTGTCGTTATCACACTATTTGTTCAATTACAGACATTTACATATATTTTTATTAGCTGCTATTGTTCACAATTCGGAATGAAAGGGTGAGTGCGTCATGCACAGAAATTTTCTATGCCGCCAGAAAACCTCCAACATGGTTTAAACTCATTCTTCTGACGAAAACAAACGGACCCGATGGCTTCACGTGCCCTTCGAAACGTTTTTGGCATTAGACAACTTCCAAAAGTGAGGCTTATGTCACTCCACTCCACTCCAGCAAGCCGCACTGAAGCAGCATGGTGCCACTGGAGCACTGCAGTATGCTTCAACCCCCTCTCTTATGAGACCCCGAGCTCATTAGTGGGCCATAATGAGTTTTTCCCATCTGAAAACAAAGAAACAGTCGTAATAAACTCATCTCTCCTACAGCGGCAGGAGCGGCGCCGCGAGGCACATTCCATAAGGCTTTGTTCTGTTTTGTGCAGCGGCCAATTACAGCTTAGATTTAGAACGGCGACAGAGGATTTACTGCGTCAGCGATCCGGCGGCTAATGGCTCGTGCCCTGGTGCCCAGGTGCCCTGGTGCCCTGGTGCCCAGGTGCCCTGGTGCCCTGGTGCCCAGGTGCCCTGGTGCCCTGGTGCCCTGATGCCCCACGCTCGGCTATTTGTTCCCCTTTTGTACTACTACACCTTTTTAATTAAATCTCCTTTCTCTACTTATTTTAATGTAATAATATCACAAAAGTTATATTTTACGACGGTATTTCAGAAAATGTAGGTACCGGTACTTTGATTTGAGTAATAAATGTTTTTTCTTTTCTCTTATTAAAACACGTTCGCCTGGAAACAGTATAGCGGGAGCAGCAACGTATAGCAGATTACCTAAAACAAACAGAGTCGTCCCATTATACATTGTCAACATGTCTCTGCTGACATGTATTATTCATACCTACTAAACAATATATCATTTTACGAAATCCGACCTCAAAATATACGGACTGTATTTAGCAGTAATATTACTCTTATACGACAGACTCTACCGATGGCGAGGCAGTTGGGATGACTTGCGTTTTGATATGTTAAGATTAGTTCATTACTTTTTATTTCATTTATTTGCCTAATGGACAGACGGTGATAGACTTTTCTTTGTTATCAGGGGGAAATCTCCCAAGGATACCCGAACCCAGAGGTTAAGGGTTAAGTCCGATTTCTACCTTAAACCCCAAAAGGGTATCCATCAAGAGCATATAGGAATCTCCCCGGGATCTCACGCACCGATACAATAAAATAATCGGTATGGGCAGTGATAGCCTAGTGATTTTTACGTTGAGGCCTTGAGAGGTCCTAAGTTGTAACGGTGCGTGCGACTGTCATTTACAATAACTTAAATGCGTATTAAAATTTATCATCACTTGCTTTAGTGAAAGAAAAACACAGATGAGTTTAAAATATAAACAAATATCTTTGGACAACTCACACACGGCCAGTTGACCCCAAACTAAGCGTTAGCTTGTGCTATGGTGATCAGATAACTGATAAACATACATAATATATATATTTATCTACATACTTAAATGGATATTTCTATTACACACCCAGACGCACAGAACAAACATACCTGCTCATCACAGAATAGTTTGACCTGGGTGAGAAACGAACCCACGACCTCCGGCGTAGTAGTCAGGTTAATTAACCACTAGACCAACCGGCCTGTCAAAGTTGTCAGTCACGAACGAAGCTGAAAATTAGAAGGAATGCTCTCATTACAAATTCCACCTTTACGAAAATACATAAACAATTCCCTCACAATACATAATTCATACATACAACACTAAACAAATTCCCTCCGCGACTTATCACAAGTACCGAACTAACACATTAATTCCGAACCAACTCACCACCGACAGACAACCGCACCAAACTTGTACTATTTGTATCGCAGAAAACAATAAAATACACGGATCACTGCACGAGGCCGAGACGCTGCCAGGACTTTTCCTATTACAAATTAATGGAAACAACTTTGTACATTTACATTAAAATAAACAAAGTTGAAGATGGTACTTTTATCATCGGTCTTCTGTAAGACGTTTGGTGTAATATTGTGGAATCGCGCGTCGTCACTATCACGAGCTGTGACGCTCGACTCTGTCATTACCGAGCGCGTCTTGCTCCGGACTGAAAACATTATATACACCTCAAACAATAGCCCACTAATAATGAACATGGGTTGCAACTGAAGACGCGCAGAGCATACTCCACCACGCTGCTCCATTGGCCAACCTACATACCACAAGTTTTTACACTGTCCAAAACTTTAACAATTGTGCTCAAAATATTTTGGCCACAGCGGTCACCCGTCCTCCTCGTGACCGCCCGCTGTCACTTCACGAGGTTGATCATTCAGGATGGCCGCAAGCCGCCGAGCTATGATCGCTTCTGTGAGCTGTTAAATTTTTGATAATCCACAGATTAATGAAGAGAGTGGAGGCTGAATGCAGATATTAATGTGAGGCCGCGGTGTCACAATCACGATCCGTTACGTGCCAAAACCCCCAGGTCCGCCACACGCCATTCAGCTGATGCAAGCCGACCCTTACTTCTTGATTGCGCTCCTCCGCCCGCGCTCCGTGGAACCTTTTATTGATAATGAACTTTTAGAACCGTTTTTAGTTTTAATCCATTTAACAATTCCTTTGTTTAAGACTGTTTTAATAGTTTTAATGGTGGTACATACCTAATTACTTGGAAATTCTTTAAGGTGTATTACAACTCTTTCTAAAAAAGCTTCCAAATAGCGTTTAGGTAAAGCAGCTTTTCTTCGCACAGAAATTTATTCAGTAATCGGCACGATAAATTATTCAATAACCTTGGGTAACCATAATTTTTATATATTTCTCACGTAATAAGAAAAAAAACAACAAATTACCTCCAAATCGACGAAATAAAAAAAAAACATTTCCAATTTTAGACAATAAAGTGTAAAAACATGTATCAATCTAATGAAAGAAGATTTCCTTTTTTTATTTAAAAAAATTCATTTTATTCGTATTATTTTAGTCAATTTAAGAATGCTTTCGATTAAGGACTGTATTTTATCGCTAGACTCGCTCGTCCACTATTTAGGTTCGGGACGCATCGTGTTGCATAGTAGACGTACGACGCGTTGTGAGCTAGCGCCACAAAATATTGTAACGAAAGCATTTTATTTTATATAAGTAGTCTCTATAATTATACTAACAACTCCTATACATATATCCTTAAAAACTGGCTTTACGCGCCTACCGGACGGAAGTGCATATGGAATTCTTGATTGGCCTATTTTAAATGTAAGCCGCTACGCCATGATTTATAAAGCAGACTCCCTTTTATAAATAATAATTTAAAATTTCCCCGACTACAACAAAAGTAACATTAATTAGTATTAAAATAATGAACGGTTTAATTTCGTTTTGATTTCAATGAAGTAAATGAAACAACCGCGAAACACAAAACAAACACCCGTCTTACACCGAGGTCGGTGTCCAATTGACAACGAATGATTCATGAGTTTCGCGTTAGTAATGAATTACCCAAACAACCGGCACACCATTAAAATATGCCTTCACCGTGTTTGACGAATCACAAACAAATATATTGCTTTGAATTTCTTTCAAACCAGAACCAGTGCTTAAGGGGACCTGGAACACATCCCTCCGCGCTGCTCTAAATGAGATTTGTAAGAGTGTTAGAAGCAAACCCAACAAGTTCAGAGATGTCAGGAGTTTTTATGATGCTTCAAGGCCTCCGCCTGATGTCTAACGACAACGAACGACCGCGACTTAATATGCCCTCCGAAACATGTAATGTATGCCAATAATGACATCCACCTGTCCTTCCCCTGTTTGATGGTCCGATGGTGAATTAAATTACACTTAACAACACAATCGGTTTACAAATTCTGTACTTAGAACCGATTTAAGTAATAATTAAGGTTTCTGAGTGCAGTAGTAATGATCGACGAAAACTATCTATGAACGCTTGGAGCGTTTATCTTTGCAGTTTAGTGATGGTGAAATACAAGCAGACGCTGGGCTCTGATAGCAAGTTTTAAACAAAACTAGTCGCACAAAGCGTCCACTCTGAAGTTGGACGGGGGGCGCGCGGCGCGACCTGCTCTCTAAATAAAATAAACAAGTTTCTCTAAAACAAAACTTACCTTCGTCTAGTTCGGGGAAATGTCTAGAACCTTTGTTCTTTTAATGTAACAAACTCTATTGAATCTGTACTTGTAATTGTTGTTTATCAATAACATTGAAATCATGTGACAGACGGTTTGCCGGCTCAGGTGGAAGTGGACTGGCCAGACTGGAAGTTATGTAGCGTGTCAACTGTATTTCGAATACTTCATTGTCCTGTCCCGATTTATTTCTCCTTCTCTTCAGTTAGATATAGTCTATGGTGCCCGAGTATCTGAATCGTTGATGTGTTCAAATTCTAATCTAATTATTAGTCATTAATCCACTAACAATAAGCGACTTGGATTACAGCGACGAGTCATATGTATAATGCAAACATCATTGAAGAAGTCCAAATTAATTATACAATAAACATTATTATTACAGATATCTTACAACTTACAACTACTCCTCAGATCTCGTTTAAATTGTATTCAACTAGAAACTGGCCTCGCTTCGCTTCGGAAGAACCAGTTACCAGAAAACTGTAACAGTTAGACACACACTATCACGGATTTATTAGTAGATATTGATATCCTCTATACAACTATAGTACATCACTTTGCTCTATTGTCAATCATTTCCACAGCGTACGCGATATAAGAATTATTTTGGTTCTTTTTACACAAGTTATGTTACATTGTCGAAATTTTCACGTAGATCCATATGTTTTCTCGTATGAAATATAGCCTATGTTCATCAGGGATAGTGTAGGATTCTAATGGTAATTTTTTCTTTAATCGGTGCAGTAGTATCGATGCCTATTCAATTCAAACAAACAACCAATCAAATCTTTCCTCTTTATAATATTAGTGTAGATGATAAATACTAACCTTCAAATAAATTAATATCAAAATCGATACACCCTAAATAAATTAACACACATAGCGTAACATCAGTTAATTTTAGAACCCCCTCCTTTTTTGTAGCCGGTGAAACATAATTATAAAATATTATTCACCTTGAAACTGAATTCTAAAAATGACAATTGTATAATTATGTGATAAAAGTTACAATTCTCCTAATGTTGTAGAGATACAATTGATGCACCGTACGTCGGACTAGGTTTAGTAAATTGGTCGGGTGCGACGGGCGCGAGAAGACGGCGTAAACAGCATATTTAACGGTCAAAGCGGACGTGTTATTAGATTGATCCTACAAAGGAGCCATCGCCAGGAGATGGCACGCACCACAAGGTCAATTGACCAGCACAGACATCGAGCGAGCGCGCGGCGTGACTCATCGAGGATTCCGAATCAGCTCTAAAATTAGAGCCGTGCTCGCATCGCGCGTCCTGATACTGTCGAACAGGACTGAATGAGTTAAGTCAACTTTGTCAAACTGATCTGTGCCGCCATTATGTAATACATACATGTCAACATCGTAACCATTTGTAATGATCCCACTGCTGTGCCTGAATCTTATCTCAAGATGTGGAGGACATATGTCACTGTGCACCACGCTGGACAAGCACGAATTGGTAGCCTTCACAAACCTTCGAGAATTCTAAGTGGAGATATCTATTTCATGTTGGTATTTTTAATACTCTTGTGAACCGTTTCTGAGAGGTCCCATAATGACGAAATACACTCCTCAGCACATCTTTTTAAAAATACATATGTATATTAATCAATTTTCTTTATTAATAAAAATAAGCGTTGCGTATAACGTTTTAAAATATTAGTATTAATGTACAGTCTCAATATAAATATTTCTAACGAATGTAATTGTGTCACTTGTTGAAGTATTAAGATGCCATTTTGAGACAGCGCAGATAACAGTTTGCAAATAGGTATTTAAATTAATTGACATTAAAACACGCTACTGTTATAATAGTAACATAACAATTGTTATATAACGCACAGATTCCAGATGGTTCATAAACGAAGGGCATACAATCAATATCTGTACTTGTTGTGTTCAAACAATCTTCAGCTCGGAATTTAGGCGCCGCCGCGGCGGCCGGCCGTCCGTTCAAAATATGCCTGGGTACCTCAGACATGTCACTTTGTGTAGGAAACCAATGTTAATACTGTTTCATTACATTTATACGATCAAAGTATTTAGTTGTGTACCATAAAGTGTCGCTGGTGTTCTTAGATGTTAATATAAATTTAGGCAGTCATTTAGGACACTAACAAGATATGGAATTAAAGTAAATGTTTCTTGAGTCCCTCTCAAGCGCCATTTCCATACACTTCAAATGTTATTCATTACAGGTAACAGTAAAACATGTTTTAAACATAACTTAACTGCATTCATATTTATACTATTAATTTCAATTAACATTTATGACTAAAATCAGAATAATGTAATCGTAATATGTATATATATTGTATTAAGTTGTAGACTGTCGAATGACTCCTTTTACAAATACATTATTACAAACACCGGCGCCAGAAAATAACTTTTAAAATATATTACTGTTGATAGTTAACAATAGCAATGATATCATTAATATTATTAGTATTCATGATAGTTGTAAACAAACATGTTTTCTTTATACTAAAACATTAAAATATGTACAGAACCTGGACCACCCGTTTGAGAGACCGTTGCTCAAATACAGATTGATTTGGGGTACAGGTAGATACCCATATGTACTTTATTTTTGTACGCCATCGCGCCAGTCGCGTACAATAGCATGCCTGTTAATAATATAATTCTATTTCCAACTTTAAAATAATTAGATAACAACTTTAAAAAACCCCGATGAGCTATCACTGAGTATGTACGGGATAATTCATCTAGAGCTAAAATGTTATGCTGTCTTAAACTAGTACCAGTTCTTTTAATGTTTGGAATTTGATTATTTTCAGAAATTTCATATAGTATTTTTTGACGTTATGCTTCTTTTGGCGCGTTTGGCAAAATGTTATGAGTAAATTTAGCTAGTTAACATTTTAGTTTCTATGACGCGCGCGAAAAACGACACAAAAAACCGACACCCTGAAGTTAGCTAGTCAACATTTTAGTGTTTTTCTCTTATTAGTGACGTTTTTTTCTACAAACGTAGAACATTCTACATACACAAAGGTTAATTTTTCAAAAAGGTTTTATCTTGTTCCGCAAAAGAAATAAAACTTGTTACGTACGAACATAAATATGTACACACACACACACACACACACTTTTTAAAATGTAAATGTAGCTTATTCATGTTATACTTTATGTCATAAAATTTACTTAATCAATACGGCTGGAAATTAAAGTTAGATTGATGCATCAACAGTCTTTCATTGTGGAATTGAATAAATTGTTCCGGGACGATGGAGTCACATCGCAGGACAGCACCTGCTGGTGATGCTCCCACAATAATATTGTAGGTTCATATAAACTGCTCTAGGTCCTCATGAGGAACCACTGGTTCAGGATTGGACTCATCAAAGATTTGACCCTCAAAAATAGACTTCACCAAGATTGCCCTCCACCCCGGCTTCCCTGGATCGGATTGTATTGTTATATATAATAATACGTTTTACAAGCCAATAGTAGGCCACGTCTATGCACGGGTCTCTTCTAACCACTGAGGAAGTCTAGAGCATACTCCACCACGCTTATATAAAACAGATAGGTGGAGCGGCCGGAGGTCGTCGGAAGTTTTGAAGCCGCCCGAAGGCCTCTGACACAGCTTAACGCTTGCTATTCGGCAAAAGCAACAGGAACCGATGGTTTACGTGCCCTCTGGAGCACGTACGCGCTTATCAATATTAAACCACTAGGTCACCCACCCTCGAGCCGATCACGCCCACTGCTGCTTAACTTGGTTGATCAGTTCGGATCGAAGACACCCGCCCGTTATAGCTTCGACTATGAGTGTTTCATATACACAATAATAATTTTGCCAAAATTTTCTGTGTATTGTATTGTTAATATAATGTTTTGTGCATCTTCAATGTTATTTTGTCAATAATGTCCTCGATGATGATAAAATTAAACGTGACAAATTGATGCAAACACATTTTATTCCTATAAAATGAACAAATTGAGGTAAATAATGCATGTTGTTTTGTGGAGTGAGTCACCACAGCCGCACTGAGCGAGCCAGCTGGATTGTTGTTGGTATTCCAGGCTAGTCCGACCCTAACATCAAAGCATAACTGATATTTTATTATAATAAATCTATTACTTATCGCTGTCTGTTCAAGAAGGAATTAGTAAGGAACAGAACCAATGAATGAACTAAGAAGACAACAATGAATGTTGGAATTTTTGTTTGTGTCTGTATGTACGCATATGGACATGACGTAATAAATATCATACTTGAATGCCGTTGTCGCCGATGTATTGCGCTATACTTGGATTAACATTTACTGTTTGTTTTATTTCAATCGGTACACAAATAAAAAATATATATCCAAATGTTTGGCAATATACCTATAAATTGACATAGTTATTTTCGAGTACTCAACACATATTAGGTTTGAAGTCCTTGCCGCGCCATAAACATGGTGTAACATTGGTAGGGTACCTAGAAACTCCTTATAAAAATGATCAAATATGGACCAGCTGCAGCGGCTGGTACGTGAGCAAGCGCTCGTTTTTTGTGAATCTAAAACGTGATTCCTACAAGTTTGCTTATACATGCGATTATTGAAGCTATCGGACAGGTGCGCAGTTGCCACTTTGAATATTGCTGTTGGAAAAAGTTAACTATTCGTTTATGCTCGAATGCTTCTTAAATGTGTAATCTGCGAGTGCATTGTCCTATTTCGCGGTGTTGCTATGGCAGCTGATTTGTTGCTGAATCGCTAAAAATGTAATGCTATGACTCAGCACAAAAACTCGTATTATATTATCGTATTTTATAAACATTACAAGGTTTCAGTTTAAACACTTTATTTCACTTAAAATCAGATACAATGATTTATAGCTTAAAGCTAAACAGTAGGTACATATTTAATCTGTGGGGTACGTTGGAGGAAAGGCCAAATAAGAATCGATATCTTCGGTGATATTTTTTTTGGATAACAATACAATTACATTCATAATATAGACATTTACAATATGAAGTAGTGGTAATACTCCCATTTACCGCAGGTCGTGGGTGAGTGTGTATGTATTAGATAATATTTTGGATGAACCAACCAGAAGTTCGTAATTCGCGTAAAGATATTACCATTATCCATCCCTTCGTCGTTGACGTACCGCCAGTACGAACATCTCGCTTTGCGTCTTCTTTAATCATGCGAACAGCGAAGGACTGGAATAAAATACCCGCGTCAGTGTTCCCGTTCGATTACAATGTGTGAATAGGCTTTTACTGTATCACTGCACTCTACCACGCAAATCACATCGCTACTGTCAAGCACTAATTTGTTGAATATAACAAAAACACGCACACTCAAAACCGCTCGGTTAGCGATCAGTTCTAAATCCGTACCCAGCGCCACACCAACACACTAATTCTTAATTATTCATTAAACTAACAGCTGAGGTCGGTCTCCTTCAATTATTTTCAAATATAAACAATTGTATAACAATTTGATAACCTAATCTCGTCCGCAGTTGGAATCCTGCACCTCTCATTTTCGAAAGTGTTGTGTGTGTTAGAAGTTAATCATCAATTGTGTCGTACAAAACAAAAGTGACCTGCTCTCCTGAAAGTTACCCATAAAGTTCTTGAACACTTGAAGGAGCTCCCTCCACACTGTCCGCCGTCCGGCGCATGTGGACGCTCCGGGTGCTCATGTGAACGCTCCGGTGGGAGAGCCGAGCCTGCAAGTCAGGTTGCGGGTCGCGGTGATAAACAGATGGCACTTGCTAAATTGAATTTCATATTACAAATAATGATCTAGATAAAGAATTAAACAAAACTGTGCTTTTAATAATTTCTTGTATGTAGTGACGCATACATTGTACATTTTCATTGTGACTTTATTGAGTTAGTTTTGGCAGTAAATAATTGTAATATACGGAGCGACGGCCTGGAACGAAGTTACTTTGCTTCAATACTTTGGCCCCATTTTAATACGAATCAACATGACAAATATATTTAAGAATGTTTCAAATAAAAACTGCCTTATACCGTTTAATTTCATATTTTTATTTGCTTTAATATATAATTTATGTTACACTCACAACAAAGTCGTTAAAAGTTCTTTAAATCACTCTTTATACTGCATCTACACATATACATATGATATAGTAAGAAATTATATTAATTTTTTTATGTACTTATTATTATTAAGAATACATATACGAGATATATAAGAGTTTGAATTTTAATCATTCTTGGTATAGGATTGATCAAATTAAAAGAAACAACGATTATGCGGTTAAATATATCGCAGATTCTCGTTCGGAATGTTTGTAATTCGTAACATGTACTCGTATATGAACACTTTAACCCCTCAACGTCTGCCCGTTCGGAGTAACCCCTAGCTAAAAATAGAATACCCCGGCCTGGCGAACTATCACAAACATATTGGACGCGCACTGCACAACATTAAAGGCTGTTTCAACACTGCCCCAGTATGTCATGACGGAGGTACACTGTCCTGATGTGTCGTACTGTTGCATTCTTATATTTATTTATTTATTTAATCTCCATCAATTTAAAAACTAGAACAATATAGAAGAATGTATAAATCGACGGAAATCGGCGAGGTACATGTTCGTACACAACTGAAACAGGATTCGGTAGCCATCTGAACTAATAACATAAACAGCAAAGATTTGTTTTTGTTTTTGAGGAATATAGAGTGAGAAACTACAGGTCGATTTGAAAAATTCTTTTACCATTAGAATCCTACATCATCCCTGATGGACATATGCTATAAAATATTTTCAAAAACGTTAGGCGACCGTATAAAAACTTCGATAATGTAACCGAACATGTGAAAAAAATCCTTTTATCTCGTACGCTGCAGAAATTAAAGACAATCGAGAAAAGCGATGTAGGTACTACAGTTTTATAGAGGACATCAACAACAAATAAGTCCGCGACACCATATGTCTAACTGTTACAATTATGACACCATAACTACTTCTTGTGCTAATTAGTTCTTCCGACGGGAAATGACTTCAGTTTCTAGTGTGTAATAATACGACATTGTTGTACGCCGATCTACATATGTTTTAATTTTATTTAACATTACAGGTGTCGCAGAACTCGTTAATTTAGGAATAGACATTCAGGTGATCCTTCTGCCGGCTTGTGTAATTATAACATAAAATACATTTCCCTCTGAGTGCCCAATCACACCATTCGATTTGGTCAAACCTCAAACAATGACGTGTCTACCTGCGACTGAGGAGATAGAGCCTTGCTGGACACAGACGGACGGAGAGGACGAACAAGTTTTATAACAGGGCTTCGTCTTGTCACTGCGGAACTCTAATGATAGGAGGCAAGGCCAGACCGAGTCAATTGCTAATCAAGAATGCCTCGAACTCTTAACCGCTTAATGGCCAATTACGCCTCTTGACTCTGGGTCACAATTAAACGCTTACATATTTTAATTAACTGTACAGGAGCTCGCGACCGTCGATATACTTATTGGGTTAATACTTATATAACTATTATCACAATATTATCTTAGTATGGACATGTTAATTAACAAAATCATAATTACCATCAATAGTTTACCAGCTTGAATGTTGCTTGTCAAGACATCGAGAAGAAATCCGGACTGAGTTTCCTGTACATCTCACACGTGTATAAAGTCAATTTACGCAATACACGCGAAGGGAACTGTCCTGTTACACTCAGTATAAGTGGGACCCCGAGCCCAGCATTGGGACAGTTTCTGTAGTACAATGAGGTAAAAACTGTCTATAAAAAACTAATAATAATTCTTCATTTTGTATAAATAGCAAACGGTTCAACTGAAATAAAAAAAATATCTCTACCATGACTAAATTTTGTTACAAAAAGAAATACACTGAAGACGAGAAGTATGTAATTGAACAGTTCACATGAACACAGCCCCATGTTTCTTATAGCACTGTTCAAGCTGCTAGCCTACATCTATTCCCTGCCGCGATGCCGCCAACCAGACCGCCGGCGCGCCGGACACTCCGGCCCTCATAGCGACCTGGAGGGCTTTTGCCATTTCCCTTTATCGTAAATAAACTTTGACTGCTTTCGATGACAGTAAGTCATAGCTACTATTTATTTCGAATTTAATATCTATTAATAGTCATTGACGACTAGGCTCGGCTGTGTTTACCTGGGTAACAAAATCTACTCTAATTACATATTTATTTTACAAACGAATTTGACTTGTAAACCTTATAATATGAAAAAATATTCTTTTTAGAGTTTTTTCTCAACCCATCACGGCCCACTATTGAGCACGGGTCTCATCTCTGAATGAAAAGGTTAAGGCCATAGTCCACCACCCTGGCCAAGTGCCGATTGGCAGACTTCACACACCTTTGAGTTTTGCTAACACCTCGGCATGCAGGTTCCCTCACGATGTTTTCCTTCACCGTTACAGCGAGTGACATTTGAATTTTTAAAACGTACATAACTCCGTAAAGTCAGATGTGCGCGCCTTGGGATTCGAACCCGGATCCCCCGAGTAGGAGGTCGAATTCTTAATCACTAGGCTATCACCGCTCTAGAGTTTACTCAATCAAAATATGTATTGCGATCGAAAAACTTGGATGTCCCTACGTGCGTATGTTACAGAGCTTTATAATTCTAAAAAATTATGTAATACTCGTACTAAAGCTGTTACAATAAGAAATTCGTAAAATATTAAATTAAGAGCATTCCCATACAAGAAATCTGTACTTTCAGAATACCTAAATACTGCAGTGAAGAAAATCTTCGTATTCGGTCCCTGCTCACACTTGGCCGTATATTGAACACAGATTCAAAAGCAACAACAGTCAATAGAAAAGGCTCGATCATTAGCCATTAGCAGTCAAAGGTACTAAACCAGTCCTAGAACGTACTGTGGTCTCTACTACCGATACTCCGCTCCAACCGCCGCCGCGCCGCCGCGCGGGCCGCAGCCAGCAGCCAGTCACCGACCGCGCGCCGCGGAGAGAGCGCGTCACTCCTGCGCGCGCGCATCTAAATACGAATATACACTTTACCGACAAGTTGTTGCTACTTTAGTGTGTCTGTGTGCATGTTTATTGTACCATACCATGATTTTGTGTTAATGTGTGTGCCACGATGAACTTTAGTGCCAATACGTGAATACAACCTTGTGCTTTACTAGTAGAGCGGCGTTTACCTTTTTACAGTAAGTTGTTTTGTTTATTTCAAAAGTTCATGGTGTTGCAAATGTCAACACTTGCCTACTTTCCAATCTAATAATATTTTAGTTTTTGTTTATTTTCTATCAATACTTGCTGATACTTGTCCCATAATGATAAATATATTTTAGATCAAGGAAAACAGATTCGATTAAGGTATGTTATAAAAACTTAACACTAAACAATGAAATAACACGAAAACAAACTTTTACACTTTAATAGTTCACTAGCAGTTATCAAAATTACAACCTACCTATATGTACTTAATCGTTTAATTCTTTATAAATAAACTTTCCGACTATTAGGCACGTACTAATCCTCTCGGAGGTGATTTCTCTCTCGAACACCACTAAGAATTCATAGCACCGATTTCTAAATGCATATTAATGCGAACCATATACTTAGTCCCACAATGTTATTGCGACATTTCCTGGTAGCTTGCTGCCAGAAACAATGCGGCAATCGAAACTCAAACACAAACAACTATTTGTAACAATACATCAAATCAAAATCATTGCTCGTCAACGGTCGTTAAGAAATATTACAAAATTATTGCATTACTTACCATTGATACCGATTAAGTAAATATAGATCGCTCGCCGGTAATGACACGAGCGACAGTAAACCTCCGTTTAAAAACAAGGACACATGTGTTTGAGGCTCTGTCAAATAATATATGTAGATGTCATCGAAACATTTCTTACCTTCCATGACCTTCGAGATTTTCAATCATACGAAAATAAACGACAAGGACTAAGTCTTATTTTGGAATATTTTTCAGTTCCATAAGAATCATTCATAATGCCGAGTTATATAAAGTCAACTTACGCTTACAGCATGCAGCGGAGAGATTTTGGGAAACAAACATTGTTCCAGGACGTAAAGGCTCATCTTTTAGATTCCATCAATCCTGATAGGGAACTACAAAAAGTATATGCGCTTCGCAATCCCGTACACAGAGAAGTGCAAGCAACAATGCCGCAATCAGAACACGAATCGAACACAAAAGAATTGGTAATTCACGAGCAAGGCATAAATCATACTGAAGGCGGTTGGCCGCGTGAGGTACATCTGTATAACGAAGACCACGTATTGCGATACCGACGGCACGTCCAGCGCGAGGAGAACTACGTTCACACCGTCCTGACTCTCACACCCCACATGCAACATTACATCGACCAGAACAATGCGGTCGACATGTACCAGACCTACTTTGATAAAATTCCATCTCAAGCTCCCGTCGAAACGTACAATATTCAAGTAGCAAACATCTTTCGAGATCCGAACTGTCGTCCGGTGTCTTGTATCGGATGGACTAATGAAAAAAAATCCAAAATAGCCGTATCGTATAGCAAAAGAGATATTGAATTTGAAAATGTTTCCATACACGCGTGTAATGTTTGTTACGTGTGGGACATCACCAGGCAAACATCGCCAGTTTACCAGTTTTATCCCGACAGCAGCTGCTGGCAATTAGAGTGCTCGCCGGTAGATTGTAACATAATAATTGCAGGCCTTCAAAAAGGAATTATTAACGTATTTGACATTCGCGAAGGATCCAATCCCATATTGAGCAGCTCAATTTATAATTCGCATCGCGCTCCGATCTCTGGTTTACTTTATACCCAATCCCGGACACATACAGAATTCTTTACGTCCTCTCCCGACGGACAATGTCTTTGGTGGGATATCCGAGACCTTTCAAAACCAATCGATCAACTACCAATGTCCGTAAGATTTGATTCCGGCGAAGTTCCTAACTTAAGTAATTCCGAAGGCATAAGCTGTTTAGAGTTCGATCGTGGGTTGCCTACAAAATTTCTGAGCGGTACGGAATCCGGGCTAGTTATTAATGCAAACCGTTTGGGAAGAAGTCACTCGGAAATCCTAAATTCATACTGGAATGCACATTTAGGACCCGTTCGAACGGTGCAGCGCAGTCCCTGCACTCTGAGAATGTTTATAACATGTGGCGATTGGACGGTGCGCATTTGGAGTGAGGAAGTTCGTTCTGCTCCAATTATAGTTACAAAACCGTACCGTCATCAAGTAACCGACGTCACCTGGGCGCCGTACAGATATTCTAGTTACATGGCAATCTGCGAAGGAGGCACGTTTTATTACTGGGATCTTTTACGCAAGCACCAGGAACCGGTATCTGTACTGCAAGTATCCAAATACGGTCTAACGAAAATGAAGCCTCATCCGGAAGGATTTTTTGTCGCAGTTGGCGACAACAGGGGATCTTTATTTCTACTTCAACCTTCAGAAAATATGATAACATCTGGCAATAACGATAAAGCACTCACACACCAAACATATGACAGAGAAACCAGACGAGAACATATCTTAGGGTCTCGGTTAAAAGAAATACGATTAAAAGCGTTGTTGGAAGAGAACGCGATACAAGATCCCACTGAAGAAATCGATGAAGACGAAATGATACAGGGGGTTGAGGAAGAATACTTTAGAGTAGTGCAAGAGGCCAAACGTGAGATGGATATGTTGTCTACGTCAAGCAAATTGTCGACCCCCTGAGTCCGGATCATGAATATACAATACATGACACACGTATCTACGAGTACCTCATTAGTTATATTTTTAATAATATCAACTCTTAAACATCCACGGCCGTCTAATTGAAGCTATATGATTATGTAGGCTGCAACCTAAAGACATTCGACGACGTCAATGTTTCGCAATCATTGATGAAAGTTTTGAATTGTTACAGAAGGAACCGTCCGTTAGGCGAATTATGATAACAGATTAGATTATTTGTACACTTTTGCATGAGTTCATGTTCACATATTTGGTCGTTCATTTCAATTAAATAGCAACTTGTAGATCAACAACAAAATAAAGTAACTTGTAATACTATCTGCGGTCGTATCCATGAACTTGGTTTTCTCTTAAACTAGTGCTTAACATAGAGATACTAGAGATGTGGTCTCAGTGGTCCACTTCGGTCGACCGGCAAACTAGCTGAGCCGGTCACTGTTTCCAACATTATTTTTCTAACAATATATTTTTAGTTGGTGTACTTACGGTACATAATTTATAAGACTGATTATAAAATAAAAATATTAATAATGGTTTTTATAATATTTCGCCTACATATATTTTATGTATACAAATACATTACATGAATGTTATATATGTACAGGAAATCTTACTTTATTAAGAAAATCACATTCAAAGTAAGAGGTCGAATAATAGACTAGTTGGAACGTCTCTTAAGTCTCTATATCTTTTTCATGTATGTATTGTGTAGACAATAAATGAGCTGATTGGCCACAAGACAGTGAGCAGTAGCCCACAACCAAGCACGAGAACATTAAAGGTATAAACGATGCGTCGTGGCACAAAAACTAAAATAGCTTTCAAGCTTGCAACCGGAACTAGCCGATCAGCATGGTATCAGAACCACTCCTCGACTACATTATTTGGCATTGTTTCTGGCAAAATATTTCACCGTCCAGCCTTATATTAGACAATGCGCCAACCAACCTCACTGATTGCGATTTATGATATATTTATACATTGTATGTGGCGGAATTCTAAGTCGACCAATCACAATGAATGCCTCTAACTTTCAGCACTTTGGCTCAATATCTTGGGCGTACAATTGGCGTCAGCCACTCTCTATACAACCAGCCTTAATATAGCCAAACATAATAGGCTCTCTTTTTCTCCCCGTCTTTTGATCATCTTCCTTATTCTTCTGTCATCCGTCTTAAACCGGTATGTTATTGGTGTATCTGGGGTCAGTAGGTGCCGTTATCAGGTGACCCGTCTACTCATTTGCCTGCTTATAACATAAAAATCAATAAACTATTAGTTGACTACACTTATGGGTTGTTGTTCATTGTACTATCAGTGTAGTGAGTCGTCTGACCCGCATGTGTAACTAAAATGCATCCGGCAACCGCCTTACCTTACAATACAGCGTAACTCGAGCTGGAGTTCTATTGAAGTCCCCTCGCAGTGATCGAGCAGGTCCCCAGGACGAGGGCTGACGGTTCCTTGAATCATTATTATCTTTGACCTTATATTGTTCTTCAACTTTAACTTCAATGTTCGAGCGCATCGGCCAACCGATGTTATACAAGCTGGCAATCACTTTACATCATCGTATTATAATCTGTCAATATCATCACACTGTCCTCCGATAAATACCTCTGTTATTGATTATTCATATTTGGATAAAAAAACCGTAGATTACTAGGGGATCTTAGTAAAATGTAGAAGCCAATACAAATTTACCTTTTTTCTGATTTTCGTTTTGCCTGTTTTATTGGAAACATATGAGTTGACAGGCTTGGAGTATAAAGAGTCTACCACCCCCAGCTTTACCGAACTGAATCGAGGGTCAACACGAGTTAGAAATAAACCAGTAAGTTACTAGGTGTATATACTTTAGAAACTTCACGGTGTAGACCTGTACAAGTAAAGTAACGTACGGTTTATGATAGTAAGCGGCGTCGCGTACCACAAGCTGTAAGATCGTGAACCGCTACATCCACCGGCTAGCGAGTACAGAGGTACGTCACACCAACTTTCACCGCCCGCGCCGCCGCGCACTGCCGCTAGGGCTGCCTCTTGCGGCTTTACCATATATTTCCGCCATACTGTTTTTTAGAGTGAAACGTAATTATTGTACAGTCAACTAGCAAATATTGTCACGTAACTCATTTACCTAACAGCCCCTTCCCCAATTGATCTTTTTCTCTCTGCTTCTACATATGTATTACCGATAATCAAGCTTCAATACTAAACGCGTATAAATAATCATAAATCTTTATTCATCAACGAAAACAATTACATTAGTAAGGGACTAGGAACTCCTTTTAAGCAGGAGGTGCCTGTAATAGGAGCTTCTGCTCTTCCACAAATAAATTAATCATTATAACTACAAAGATAAATATATATATATATATTAAAAAAATAATTTTTTTTGTATATTGTAAATTTTTTTTGTTTGAAGTAAATTCTTGCTCGGGCCACAATATTTTAAACCTTAAATAATAAAATTCTTCCATTTATTCAAATAAATAATAAAATATGAAAACTTATATTTTTTTTGCGCTGATTGTGTATATAAAAATATATTAATGCACGTGTAAAAATACTATAAAATATGCCGTATAAAAAATTCCATAACTCAAAAACATTACAAGTACGTTGGTGTTTTGAAACGTAAATAATATTGTCATAGAATCCCAAGCTAAACAGGCTATCAAAAACTGTAAAAGAATTTAAAAAAAAAATATTTTTCAACTACATAAAAAGAAATCTTTCGAGTTTGATCTGAGTAATCAGCCCTAAAGGTGTCGCACGCGCTGCACGCGCTGCACGCTGTCACCGCGCGGAGTACATGTAAGTGACAACACCTTTTCTTTGCTCCCACACTGCGTTGTCAGTGGTGCAGCGAGGGACGCGCGTGTCCGCCGCCGGCGGTGTGCAGCAATACCTACATGTTCTACTAAGCAATTCATTCCTTACTTCACACAGTCCAGACAACCGACTGTTTACTATCAAGTTAAAACCATATTATTATTTTACAATATGTTACATAATATGTATGTAACCAGTCTCTTTGGTCTATGATTATGGCATGACACAATGATACATTCATTGTTTTTAGATTTCTATAAAAACACTTACTTCTTGATATTGTCAAAATTAGAAATCGTTTGGCTTCCTAGGAGATTTCTGAACTTAATAATACTATTAAAGTGTTTGACAGTAATCCACACTGGAGCAGCGTGGTAGCGTATGTTCCAGACTTTCATAATGATTACCTATGCTCAGTAATGGAGTAGGCAAATAATAGGTTGACTGCAATAGAACTAGTCTCTACATCTGAAAACTACTGCCTAGTAGGAGGTGCTCGAACTACTGCCTAGTTCTCGTGTACACTCGTAGTTCAACAAGTGAAAATATAATCCCGCCTCAACAGCAGCGTGACAAAACTATGCGATTGCATGAATATCAGCATTGCTTGTACAAGATTGCGCGGATCCGATACAATGTGAAGCGTCGCCAGTCTGATTCACCGTGCTCGGATCACGCCAGTGTTTGTATCCCCTGGTGTTGACGTCGCGACGGAGTTGCCTTTGGATACACCGCGCCAGGCGTGCAGACACGTGGTAACAGGGAAAGTATGTTATAGTGATTCTCAAAGTAGTCCAGGTGGACCCCTCAGGGATCCACGGGACTTGCCGATAGACTCTGTTGACATGAATTAGAAGGAGAATCAAGTCTTGTGAGTCAGGTTAAAAAAATGATCTGAATTAAACATAGAGGAACAAAAACATTGACTTGGCTTTTATTAAGTATAATTTTACAGGTAGCTAGATCAAAATTATTAAAGAAGTATTTTATAGGCTGTATTCGGAATATATTAATATTGAGTCAAAAAAAGATTTTCCAAAATTTACATTTTTTATTATTTATTTATACTTTATTGTAATTCCTAAAAATATGTTTTACAAAGAGCGGACTTAATGCCTATTGACATTTTGGACAGTCAAGCCAGATTCAAATTTTCTGGTGTTTTTACGTCAGAATTGTGGACATTTCTGGGAATCTATTACAAATGTAAGAGTTCACCATAAATAACTACGAGTTTCCCATAAAGAAGGTGCGTGGACTCTACTGATCTGTACTTAAACGGCGCAGTGAACTATGGCCTAAACCCCTCACACGGTGAGGATACCCGAGTCCAGTAGGTGGACTATTATGGGTTGCACTGATGATGAACACAAGGCCACCTCCAACAGCACCGTACCGTCTGTCCCCCGCCACGATCCACCGTTGAGAGCCACTTGCTCCTTGTTTGTTGTCAACTCGCTAATGGATTGAGAAAAGTTTCCATTCAATAATATGTTCGCGAACAGTGTTCTCACTGTGGAGCCAGTTGCAATCAATTATTTCACAAGTTTCCGTACCGCAATGTTCTGTGCCTAACATACAGTAATAGCAGCGAAGAGCAGGAAAATATGCAATCATATTACGAAACTAAAAAAACTGTTTATCTGCCTATATTTAGTAGTGTAGATATTCTAACAATATGTCTATTTAAATTATAAATAGACAGGTATTAAATGAAAGGTCTCTTTAAATCTAATAGGTAAAATAAAATAAGTATTGTATGTAGTTGTCAGGCCAATATATTTTTTATTCTGAGTCTAAGACATCCACCAAAACACGTCGAGTTCGCTTTGTGGAGGAGACAGAATATGAACCCCAATGCTATGGTGACAGAGCAGGCTCTAGTAAGAGGCGATAGATGTCAGCTGCATGCTTTTAGAATAGCATGTACTTCCTGAGGATTATGTTAGTAATATTATTAAGAAGCTATTAATACTATTACCTGTTTACCTACTGAAGCCTTCATAGCCCGGCAGCTTGTTTCGAGTCCAGGCGATCGAAAAGTAAAGCAATAATCCGTCGGTCCCGGTTGTTATCGTTAAATAGCAATCGTTAAGCCACGTCGGAGACCTTCGGGTGGCATAAAAGTTTCCGATATTTGGGTTGGGTGATACTACACCCTCCATCAATACACAATGGATCAGCGTGCTGCAATATGTTCTAAACTTCCTCACTTTGAGGACAGATCCGTGCTCAGCCATGGGATGAAGCCAGGCCAGCCTGCCTTACCTATTGATATAATTATGTTTATGTAAAGCCTGCCGTGAGCTGTCACAATCTTATGGAGAGCTGGCCTGGATAAGTGCAGTTTAATAAAACAAGAAACGATCATAATTATCATATTTATATGATAACTGCGGAATAACAACGTTGGTATTGTCCTGCGGTTATCATCTGATCTCATCGCGACGACCACTATAGTCTGTCTGTACGGAGAATTGCAGAACTAGAATTCATGCACTTCTAATAAATCCAACCAGGTAGTAATAATTATCTCTCGTTAACATAATTAACAAGGAATGTAGTGTATGTCTGTTTATAGGTTAATGTTGGTTGCTGGTACGGTACGCGCTGCACTTCTAACACACTTTGTCATAACGAGGTTCATTCCTTGTATGTTTTAAGAGTTCTCACGTTGACTTCATCCATCGGCTACAACCTGCTGCACCTCGCCGCGAGCTGTAACTGAATTAGTTGTTACTAGATTGAATGAGGCACCTAGTGGGCCCCGTCCTAGTCGACATACACCCATAAAGAATTCTCAATTATTTCATAACAGTATTGAATTACAACAGTCTTATACAATACAAATTACCTTCAACTATACCTTTCAAAGCTACCTAGTAGCGGTAGGCTTCCTTCTACAAGGTACTATTATGAATCTTATAATTACGAAGTCCATTGGAAGTATTTCAGTATAAAAAGTGGAAGTGATGCAACGGAAAGCGTTATTACATAGCAATGAGGTTATCTTTTCACTTTTGCGCTAAATTACAGCCGATAATTTATTAGCTCCGACGATTCCGCGTTTACTAATTCCCGTAAAAACTTTTATATTACCATTTCCATTCACTCTCGCGACAGCATCGGATAATCGCTTTCTTCAAATCACCTTCTTGGTAATAGCTACATACGCATGAGTCAGAACCACTATGTCTCTATGTTATGCGCTATGAAGTGCTCAGAGGCCGTGTTTTGCATCGATCCTTAGTGATCACTGGAGTTAAGCAACAGCGGGCGCGTTTGGTTGGAGGATGGGGACGAAGGACATTTAAAACCAACGATTCCAATAACAACTCTCATATAACAGTCGTCAGCCAATGTCGGAAATCTTCTGTCGGCATTATGACTCCCGACTTTTAGGATAGCCTATAATCCCTCCACCACTCCACATATTGAAGCAACGAGGTGGATTATGCTCTAGGCTCAGTGATGAGGAGAAATCTGTCCTCAATAGTGACATATTGACACATTGAAGCCAGCCCTCATAAATGGGTTCCTTAACTAATTAAATCAATAACTGTCCGGGGTTCGGTTCTTCACTCACAATGTGTACAGGCCCTAGTCCACCACGCTGGCTCAGTGCGGACTGGTGGATAATCATGAAATACGCTAAATTACACCAATAAGTTCACGAACTCTCATTAGAGGCTCGGTCGCCTAACTACCAGTATCATCTCTGAAATACACTTTGATAGGCACAACAGTCGAGCGATACGGCGGGTTCTAAAGTTCCCCGCCGCAGCGTGGTCGGTGGGTACGGGAAGACGAATGTTACGAAGTTACTGACTGCCTCAAATTAATTTCCTTTTATTTAATCGATGAATTTCTCCAGAAGACCATTATCCGCCATGGGTCATTAAATATATACGCACTCTCTAAGCTCAATCACCGTCGTATGCAATTGTCATATTGACGACTTGTCATGGGCCACCGCTCCTGACCACTGCAGAGTTCGCATGTGGTAGTGGTGACAAGTGACGTGTGTTGTAATCCTCTCAACATATAAAGCGCGAGCGCGGTCTCCGTGGGAGCTGGCCTCATTTTTCCCCGATCCAGTGTTCTTGTTGCAGTTTCGCGTCGCAACTGCGTTGCTCCAGTTTCCCTCCTGCATTTATTCGTTACCCTGTATTCAAACTGACAATGGTCCGCACGTTGTGTCAAATGTCATAGTAGTTTAAGTGTTTCTTTCATTCCATTACTGTTGAAGTAGGTCGTATGAAATATTAATGCGAGATGAAAAGTCGATCTGAAGTGTTACGTAATTTTCGTGAATAAATTTCGATGTCCTGATCACTTGACTTAATGTGCAAGTATGTACTTAAATAGCACAGTATCATTTTTGGAAGAGATTTGTAAAAGTCGGTATTGATCAAACCATACAACTATTTATGTATTTTTTTTTAATCTTTTAAGATACTGTGAAGTATAACTAATACAGCTTCAAATACAACTTTTCGTTAAATCTTTTTGATACATTTAAATTTCCTTCTAATCGTTGTCTCTCAAGCGAGGATCGTCACTTTCATACCATTCACAGCATATTACCTGGCACTGGCGGCACTGGCTGGCCGGGTACTGGGCAAGCGTCGTTAGCAGACTACCGGTCGTTATCTGTCATATAATTACCGCGCTATCCTCTCGCCAACTTTCTTCAACTTTCAACATATGTACCTATCTGATAAATTTTCTAATATTTTTGGGTTATACAAATCTTGAAACTTAAAAATTACAAATATTATACTATTCGGACCTTCTGGGTTACTATTTTTATTTTTGAAATTTGACCGAAACACCAACTCTACGTACTCTCACATTATCATTAATTAGAATTCACAATTGTCCCACTGCTGGACTTGGGTCTCCATTCACAATGTGAGGAATATGGGCCAAAGTCTACGAAGCTTCAGACACCTTGAAAAAGTTTATGGCGAAACCACAGAGGTATAGATTTCCTCATGATAATTTTCTACACCGTAGCAATTAGTGATATCTTACTTTTGATATACACATAACTTTGAAAATTATAGTTGCAAGATATGAACGAAAGACCTACCCCTCGAAAGACCAACGTTCAAACTGCAAGGCTCACTCGCTTAGGCACAGCGCTGCGACGTGTACTACTGCGATACTCATTTGAAAACTGGATCGTCGTCAATGCCTTATCGATAAAGGAGTAGAGAAGGGACCAAGAGCTGCTCAATTACCTTGATCAATAACAAAGGGCAGTGCGGGCGACGACGCGTCGCTCGAATGCCAATGTCATCTAATTTGCAAACCTGTCCTTACTGTTATACAGAGTGTGTGACCCACTCCACTCACTGAACACTATCATTACCTAGGACATATTTGACTAAACCGGTCATTACGACCCGCCACCCTTACTAACTGCAATACGTTATCATATTTTCATCTTTGTCATGTTATGCAGAAAACAATTGGAAATCAAATGGTCTGAAAACCTTGTAAGTTAAGCAGAACATAGATAATAAATAAGTTTGGATACATTCAGTGATTGATTCGTTCACAAATAAAAAACATACGTGAAGAAAATAGTGCACATAATACATTGTTATATATATATGTATGTATATTAGAGCTATTGGTATTGTGAAGCGTGAATATTTATTTTGGCAGTCGGGCGGCATGGGCGTGGTGCGATGAGCCGGGTGGTGGTGGCGCTGGCGCTGCTGGCGGCGGCGGGCGCGCAGCTCCCCCCGGCCGATGCGCCGCCCGCCCTCAACGACACACGTGAGTGAGTCCCGCCAATCTACGCTACACACTCCAGCTGGCTCTCTCCTTCACACTCGCCATATTCCACCTCGCTGCTTACGTATTCTCTATTGAATCGTTAAGTATTATCACAAGAGTAATATCATCTAGTAGTTAGTAATATTATGTAGGCTCGCTGTAGTCAGCCGCCAAACGACTCATTTTGTCGCGGTCGGGGGCTCGAGAGCCAGTACTCTTCTTCCTTGTCTCTCTTCCTTAAATGATCCTACTATCCTTCTATCTTCTGCTTCTGTCACCCGTCAAGCGACATATTTATGACGTGACTGGGATTCGTTAATATCAAAATCGGCCTCACAGCTCTATTAGTAAGTAAAGCGAGCAAGCAGCAACGACGAGCACCAACAGCGCAGACGGCTCGGTCAAACATATCGTATTACATTGGGCGCTTGCTGAACGCTCCCTGATTAATAAATATCGCACACTTTTTGCGACGAAACTAGCGCCAATACCAATTAAGTAAAGTGAACAATCGCCTGATCAATCACTGATACGTAATACGAGCGATCTACGAGCAATTATTGCAAAATGTTCATATTAAGTTTCCGATTGCAAGTTACGCCCAATTCACCCACCGGTTGATTCAACGATGTTCCAACGGCTTCCCGTCTTTGTTGTCCCCGCGCGTGCGGATCTACCATTTTCTTTGTGGTCATTTCTTAGTGTTGATGGGCAGCGTGGTACCTGCAAGTGATGCATTTCCTTACTTTAAACACAAAAAATCAATTCTTTATTAAGTTTTTGACATTCGCTATGCGAGGTAGGGTTTTAATCAAATACATATTATTGCCTGAAAGTACCTACATGTACAAATTGATACTCTACGCATGTTGTACACACTGATCGTTCCAATGTTCGAACGTACATATGTATGTATAAATGAGAGTAGCAACATACAACAAATGCGTGCACATCACGATACAAGATCACTTGC
Source organism: Asbolis capucinus (assembly GCA_018249125.1). NCBI lineage: Eukaryota > Metazoa > Arthropoda > Insecta > Lepidoptera > Hesperiidae > Asbolis > Asbolis capucinus. The sequence goes on from DWJZ01000453.1 coordinate 30,877, forward strand.
TCACTTTAAAGCGGCTGGACCTTCCTGTAATACGCAATTGATGATCATGATCGGCGCCGCTGACTGATGCTAACTGCTTGCTCCACTCGGCAGACAACGCTGATTCAACACTAATTATACAAAAGTAAAAAAAGTTTCATTAATACTGAACAAATTCTTAGTTGCTGATTTTGAGTTGGCTCATTGTATGAGTTGGGTTGAAAGTTGCCAAAATTATTGTTGCACGAGGCTCGCTATTTCTATGATAATAGCCGATAAGCAAGTATAGGATCTAAGATCTTAAGTCTATGTACACCAGAAGCACCAAGGAAACAAGAAAATTGGGGCTCTCAAGCCTCCAGCCCGAAAACCATGAGTCGTTTGTCGAATAACTGAGTACCTAACTAGGCGTCACACAGAACACAGTTCTTCTGAAACTTTACGGACAAACTAAACAACTACTTTGTTTGTACAGAGTAAATACGGTTTATTAGCACGACTCCTTGATATATGACACTGGTCACTCGGAATGTTGCACGCTTTTATTAATTTATGTGCGTTCGGTACCTGCTCCTCGGGAGGTGATGTCCATATGATTACTGAAGTGGGCACCTACAGCTACAGCCGGCAGCTCCACACGGTTGTGAGAAGTAGCCATTATACGGCCAATTATAAACATACTTTGTAGGAGCTGCTGTTGAATCCTATTAAAATATGGAATCAGTAATACGGCTATACTATGACATTAACAGTTACACTCTCATCCTTGAATGGTTACTTAATACCGATTCTGTACACATTCTATACTAAAGCACGATCTAAGTTACTATTAACGACTCTGAGTGCGACAGGGTAACTTATAATTTATTATTTTAGTAAGGATAGGTATAATATGTATTAAACTAAAATGATCCTGGCATTCAAAATAATAGAACTCGTTGCGGAAGATGAAATCTTTTAATAAATAATTAGCCGATAAATTTAGAAAATATTGAACACGAGGGACTGGGCGCGCCTCTACAGCGTAGCGTACAGTCGCAGACGAGTCGATTAGTGGCCGTATTTGTTGTTTGTGAGGCGATTTATTTAAATAAAAAAGCACTAAGTGTTAAATCAAGCTAACTACAATATCATCAGCTTTGATTTCTATTCCTTACTAACAAACAAAAATAGTAATAATTCCAAATATCTTTCATACAGATTACAGCGACCACAAACATATGCTAATATTATTTGTTCGTTACGTTTTCACGTCTGAACTGCTCAATTTGGCTACAAAATGTACAAAGATAGATAGACAACGATTTGAGGAAAAAGAGTACTTTTATGACGAAAAAAACATTAATAGGGGATTAAAGTTTGATTGTATTGTATTGTCTCTTACGCACTCGGTACAATTAACAGTTGCTAGTTTTGTCGTTTCTGAAATTAGACTCACAGGTCGGGCGACGAGCACACCGGGTCCGTCGCGGGAGAACCTACATATGTACATAGGAAATAAAGTAGCTTCGCACGTCGCGCACTGCATACAGACTAAATAATACTCAGGCCGGTTGGTCTAGTGGTTAGTGAACCTGACTACTACACCGGAGGTCGTGGGTTCGATTCCCACCCAGCTCAA